>KQ987226.1:52378-78719 GCA_001598015.1 Dorcoceras hygrometricum
TACAAATCTTACTTTAGAAACAAGTATTTATATGAAAGGGATTAGTGGCAAGCTACTTGTGATATCAAGCATGACACACTCCTAAAAGTTAGTAAAATTCCCTTCATATTATTTTAATTTGTAAAACACCAAACCTTTTTCAAAAGAAATCATTTCACCTCCTTAAAACATTTTACAATCAATTTCAAACCAACTTGTGCATTGCTCTTTGGAGTTACCTGCTGAAATCAGCTGCAGCGCAATCTTTCCTGCTGAAATGAACAATTCAGCAGATACATGATAATTAAAAATTGCCAAAATGGCCCATATGATTTATGAAATGCATAAATGTGGTCCTATGGATTTTGGGGCGTTACAATATCTGTCTCATCTTTCAAACCCACAATGTTGTCTTTCCTCACGAGGGGTTCCTGCTTGAATTTAGAAGAATGACATCATTACAAGCTATAAATTCACAGTACTAGAGAGAGAAATAACTATTTTAAAAGTGGTACAAAAGAAAATAATCCAATATAAGATCGAAAAATTAGACAGACACATTATCGAAATTAGAGCCAGCCAACAGTTTTGAAAATATTTTGTAATGAGTTTTCATGAAAATTTTGAAGGAGTTCATTCAACCCCCCCTTCTGAACTTCTGAGCTGTATTTAAACTTCATTTTCAATCGAACAAGTGGTATCAGAGTTCGGTTATCTTAGTGTCTGAACATTTGTGCATATTTGTGCTTATCTGCAATTATCAATAATGTCGATCTCTTATAACAAAATTCCTATGTTTTCCAACGAGGAATATGATGTCTGGAAAATCAGGATGAAAGCTCACCTGACGGCCCAAGATGACGATATGTGGTTCGTCATCACAGATGGTCCAATAAAATTTATGAAGACAAATACTGACATGGCCATCTCCTCAGGAGCACCGCAATTGGTTGAGAAGCCCAGAAAGGAATGAACGTCAGAGGATAAAAATAAGTCTAACCTGGATAACGTGACCAAAGATATTCTGTACAAGACACTGGACAACAATATGTTCATTAAGATTCAAACCTATGCCACTGCAAAATAAATATGGGAAAAGTTGATCAGAATCTGTGAAGGCAATGAACAGACGAAGGAGAACATCCTTACAGTTGCTCAACGAAAATTTGAATCTATAAATATGAGGCATGGCGAAACAATGTTGGAGTTTGACGAAAGATTCAGCTCTGTGGTGATAGAGCTAGCCAGAATTGGAAAGAATACATCAATAGGGAGGTAGCCCTGAACGTTATGAGAGCCCTTCCCAGAGAGTGGGATGTGAAGACGATGGGTATGAGAGAATTCAAGGATCTCAACAAGCCATAGATGCACGATCTGTTCGCTGATTTAAAGGCCTACGAATTTCGAACTAGAGACCAGATTGGAAGATGGACCTTCCATGTCTCAACCTACACAGGCCTTAGCTGTTACAGAATAAAAAGCAACAGAAGACAGCTGAGCAAATCAGCAACGACGCGATGTCCCTCTTCGTTAAGAAGTTTGGAAAATTTATGAGAAGAACTCAATCACCCTCTTTTTCAAATATATATCATAAATCCGAATAGAATACTACTAAAAATTTGAAATGTTTTGGATGTGGCAGACTGGGACATTTTGCTGCGTATGCACCAAACCGAAGCAAGAAGATAAAATAAATTCAGATCGCATGCGACACCGCACTGATAAGAAGCCATACATCAAGAGTCGAGATCTCAAAGTGCTAGTCACTGAAGAAAGCAAAATGAAATGGGCTGATACTGATTCAGATGAGAGCACCACCAGCAGCTCATCTAGCGACAGTGAAGAGTAGATACAATGTCTAATGGCAGATGACACTGAAGATGTATTCGACTTCTCAAATATTATTACATGAGAAGACCTTGTTAATGCACTTAACGAAATGGTCTATGAGTACAAGAAGTTATCTCAGAAATTCGAGAATGTTAAAGCTGAAAACGAATGTCTAAAAGACAGGTCTGATGACGCAAGCTGTTCACAGCTTGATGATTTTGATAGTCTAAAGATCGAGTTGAGTAAGCTAAAAACAGAGAATGAATCTTTGAGATCCAAATCCAATGATCTCACATCTGAAAACGATAGACTCAATCAAGTGATAAGCTCTGGACAAAATCTTCTGTTTCACTAGGCAAGCTGCATGAAGTCCAAAAGCCATTTAATGATAGAAATGGACTGGGCTTCAGCTCTGGCGAGAGCAGCTCTAGTGATACCAGTACTCAATCATGTCTAACAGATGGCAAGCTCAAAAGAATGAGTTTTGTCAAATCCAGTATGATACATGATGCACTTGAATCGGTTAAGTATGATGATCAGAGCGTGTCTAAGCTAAACCATAAGGGAAAATTCGGTATAGGTTATGTTGAACCCGAGAACTCCAAGCCCAGCTGGCTAAAGAACGGGCTGAACAAAGACCGTGCGAAAGCTGGTCAACAGTCGCTTGATCTGCACCAGCTTAGGCGAGGTTCGAGGAAGGTAAAGAAGCATAACAACGCCGGTCAGCTCAGGCGCGATCAATATGGTCAAAGTACAAAACTCATGTTTAACAGATCACACAATATTTCTATACGCACCCTACTGGACACATACACGGGAAAAACTGTTAAGTTAATTCAAGTATGGGTCCCGAAAGAGTTAATCCGATCTGGACCCAAGTAAAACTGGGTACCAAAATTTGTTTTCTGTTTACAGGTGTTCAAGAAATCGGAATGGTAACTGGACAGTGGATGCTCTAGACACATGACTGGAAATTACAAGCTGTTAACAGACATCAAATATTCCAAAGGAACAAAAATCGTATTCGACGATAACTCTACAGATGAAACTATAGGCAACGGAAAGATTTTCCATGGTAATATGATTATAAATGACGTGCTATTGATTGAAAATGTATGTTACAATCTGATTAGCATTAGCCAACTATGTGATCATGAGTTTGTTTTTAATTTTCACAAACACACATGCACAGTCCATAATCCAGATGGTATGACCGTCCTCACAGGATACAGATCGGGCAATACTTATAAAGTAAACTGGTCAGAACAGCTAGTGACTGAACCTAGCTGTTTGGTTGTTAGTTCTTCTAAAGCATGGTTATTGCATAAACACATGAATCATACAAATTTTAAAACCATAGCCAGTTTGTGTAAGCAAGAATTGGTCACCAGTTTTCTCAAGCTTGATTTTACAAATGATAAACTGTGTCCAGCCTGTCAGCTCAGAAAACAAGTCAGGTCTACTTTAAAAAACAGGGGCTGTAATTCTTCTTCACAGAGCTTAGAACTGTTGTGTGTGGACCTATTTGGTCCTGTCCAGATAATCAGTTTGGGGAGAACGAGGTATACTTCATATACTTCAAAATTACATAATCTTGATATCAAATAAATGTCAATTGTACATAAACACACGTGTGCATATACTTCAAAATTATATAGCCAACTAAATAAACTAAACTATACCCATACAACCAAAATTACATAATCTTGATATTAAATAAATGTCAATTGTACATAAACACACGTGTTCAATTACTTCAAAAATAACACGTGTTCATCCACCGCTAAGTCCTGGAAAGATCTCCAATCATATGTAGTTTACTGTTATAACCCTGTTCATACAAGTAGCATGAAACATGGTGGAGGCATTTTCGTAAATTAAGAAAATCCGAGGACTCTTAAACGACAACTATAAAGACGACACAAAAGTGAGAGACTCGAAGTTCGTTTCAACTTTCTAGCCTTTCAACAAAATCCAGCTTGCGTTGATTTTGTAGTTCTATTCAACGGAATCAGCATATCGATATCTCTTTCTTGCTTATTACAACTCTTATATAAGAATCTTGTTCGCGTGGTGTCTCGCTGCTCGTTCCCTTTTTGTGTTGGTTTCTTGTTGCTGCTGAGTTCTGGTGATCGATCTTCCTGGTTGAAGATGGAGTCGGTGGCTGCTGTTCGGTGTTCTTGCAGCAATGTCTCTTTTATGCCATGTGATTCGGTTGCTCAATCGTTGTCGAATCGGGTTGGGTCTAGACCTATGCTCGCTGGGTCTTGGATTCAGGTAATGGTCTTTTTGTCATCTGTGACTTATTTTGATCATCTTTTATTTGTTTTGAGATATTTGAATTATAGGCAACCCGTGATCAGTCGTGGATTGCGAAATATTCAATCTTTTCAGAGCTTGTTTTCAAAGTTTTGTGAATCGATGAGCTTTTTAAGCGATATGACTACGATTGTCTCCTTGACGTTGTCAATTTTGTGTGGGCTGTGATAACATTTAAGTCATTTATATTGGGTTGGCGTATTGCAGCAAAGACAGTGGATTCCTCGTATGAAGTGTGGCAACAGAAAATTGGGTTTTATGAGTAAGAAGGTAAATGCAAGTAGAGCATCTATGCAACCTTCTGATTCTGAGAGTTCAGATGGTCCCGTTGCTCCGCTGCAGATGGAGTCTCCGACAGGTCAGTTTCTCTGTCAGATCTTAAGAAACCACCCGCATCTGGTAGTTGCAGCAGCGGAGCAGCAGCTTGAACAGCTTCAGTCTGATCGTGAATCTGAGAAAGACAAGGAAGAGCCATCAACTTCTGGCACTGAGTTAACTCTGTACAGGTTATAATACATGTATTTTTATAGCAAGCAAACCTTTAAACATGGTTAAATTTGGGACTTACTGATTTCTAACTTTGATTTGGTTTTTCACGTGCCTTGAGCCATGGTTTTAACTTTGGTTTTCTGTGTAATTTGGATAATGCATTTCAATGAGTTTGTATTGATTGTTTGAATGGGGTTCTTTTAATGTGTTTAGGAGAATAGCTGAGGTGAAATCCAATGAAAGGAAAAAAGCTGTGGAAGAGATATTGTATGCGCTAGTGGTACAGAAATTCATGGATGCTAATGTGCCTTTGATTCACTCAATTACCCAATTGTCACCTAATCGTAGAGGTCAAGTTGATACCTGCCCCAGTCAAGAAGAGAAGCTTGAACATCTTCACTCTGCTGAAGCTTTAGAGATGATGCAAAACCATCTGGTTCTCGTCCTTGGAAATCGACTTGGTGATCCTGACTCTATAGTTCAACTCAGCAAACTATGGATTGGCCAGGTTTATGCAGGGTCAGTTATGTATGGGTATTTCCTTAAACGGGTAGATCAGAGGTTTCAGTTGGAGAAAACGATGAAAATTCTCCCACGGGATATTGACAATGAAGAAATTAACAGGCAACAAGTTATAACAGGGGATATGAAACCTGGTGGCACAAGCAGAGATGTATCTTTCGGAAATGGTAACACACACCCAGATGTGTCGTCTTGGGACATTGATGCTGATGATAGAGGCTTCGGCGGAATAAAGCCATCAAGATTACGAACCTATGTCATGTCACTTGATGATGAGGCACTTCAGAATTATTCTACCATCAGATCTAAGGAAGCTATTGGCATCATTGAGAGACATACAAAAGCTTTATTTGGTAGGCCTGAGATAGGCATCTCGCCTCAAGGAACCTTTGATTCTTCCAAAGATGAATTAACAGAGATTAGTGTTCGTGGGATGAGAAGACTTGTCCTGGAGGCTGTGACTTTCGGTTCCTTTATTTGGGATATTGAAAGCTATATTGATAGTAGGTACCATTTTGTTGCAAAATAAGCAATGTTAAGGAATCTGTTTTCCTGTACAGAGAAAACTGTGACATAGATTCTTTATTCGGCAAAATCTATACACATTTTTATCTTTGAAGAACTCGTATTTTAATATTCCTTCCTCTGATATACATGTACAGATAATGATTATGCGATGGGTATAGTATATACTTATGCCGGGATTCACTTGTTACTGCGATTCTTGTTAAACTCAGTGGGATGTCTCTGTGGAGTCTCTTTAAGTATGTAAGGGGTATTTGCAACCTTATTTAAAAGAAAGTGATTCTCGATCTCCTTGAGTATGGGTTTCATAATTATTGGAACACTTTTGACAGTTTTATCCAAAGATTGTCCCCTCCCTTGCAACTTAAACGAGGAGTTTACATGGGTTTAGAGACATTTGTTATACGCTCATTTGATTAGTTGTCTGTATACTGAAACTATGAATGGTTTTGCCGAAAACATCATAAAATGCCACAGAAGCTTTGTGTCTTGTGAGCTGAACTGACATGAAGCCTTGTCCATCGTGGTAAAACTTCAAGTTTTCCCTGTGTCTTTCATAATGAATGTCATCAACCCATGCCTTCGAACCCCCTCCACTGGTCAGAAACTCAATCGGGCTGTATAGTAAGAAATAGTTCCTTAACTCATCTTGGTTTTGTGGAGAGACAGATTAATGTTTTTGTGGGATGAATACTTACACTCCAGTGTTGTTTATGTGCTCTAGGCAGTGATCATGACCATTTATATACATGGGAATCTTGTTTCTCTGAAAAAATGAAGAAGACATATACTGATTTTCTTGCACACACCTCACCTACGTAAGTAATCACCATTCACCTGCAGAATAGGCAAAAGTTGGTGCACAAGTTCTTCCGTGTCGCCGTGACGGCCGATGCTTCTTATAGGGTGGTGCCCGACGACGATTTTCCACGAAGCCTTTGATGTCTTCAGGGCTGTGTTTAAATCCTACGGAGTAAGAATACAAAATGGAGCTCTTATCTTTGGAGTTCGGCTCCCTGTGAACCTTGCAATCGTCCTTTACTGTTAAAACAAAAACAACTGACCTTTAATAGGTTAGAAATGTATTCCTCCCTTGGTAGTACACCTTTCCAATTGAACTTGTCGGCTGGGCGGTTTACAAAATACTCGTCAACAAAAGGACTCGTGTCAACGAAGAAAATTTGCAGAAAACCTGAACCCAGTGATTGCATTCATTATTAATATTAATGGGGAAACAGGTAAAATCAAGAAAACACAGAAATATGAAACTTCAGGGGGAAAGAACCATGTATTGTGAACTTTTAGGTGGAAGTTGCAGTTATAAATCAACCCCAAGAGGAGTTACCAAGAAACTGGAAGTCAGGTGATTAATTTCAGGCCTTTTCACAAGGATGAAGAAGTTTTATACTAAACTTGAACTTAACCTTGTTACTTCAATATAAGCGTTTCAAACTGAATGATAGGTAATAATCACATTAATCTCAAACATAATTTCAAGTTAAAGAAAAGTAAGAACTTCCATGCTGTTCTATACGGAGCAACCTGCTTGAACTCTGAAAGATCTGTAGCAGTTCCATCTCCAGTCGCGTCTTTTAAGCAATGGATTTAGTTGTGCCCCAACATTTCCATGATAATCATGGTTGCCTAGTACTAATCACCAAGTAAGATAAGGAAAACTGGAAACAAAACGAAGGTAATAAAATTTTGTACATTCCATGGAAGGTGGTCATAAATCTTGAGACTTACATGAATACCAAGGTTTTCGAAGGCCTCGTGCGGTGTAAATATCAGTGAACGATTCCTTGAAAGCAGGATCCTGAAGCCCTTTTAGTCCGTCATTGTAAAAATTATCACCTGTTGAGACTACAAAATCTATCCCAAGCCTGGCTCCAATATATCCCATCTGTCATATATGCACATGGAGCACATATAAAGTTCGTTTTATGAAGTATAATATATAGAACCCAAATTTTCACCTGACGAGCAACTTCAGATTGATTGAAAGCTCCTCTCCTTCCCCAGTCCCCCACCACTAAAAACTTCACGGGTCTGTTACCGTTGATAGGGTGTTGAACTAGTGGAAGTGCAGCCTCAACATTGGCTTTGCTTATACAAAGACAAACAATCAAGAATGCCAGCAGGATTGAAATACAATGTATGTCTGCTTTCGTCGTTGTGCTATCCATCGGCATCAGATTTGCTTGGATGCTGATAATTCTTACTGTTTTCTTGTTTAAATGGGAAAATATATAGGGGAAGGCATTCTTGATTAAAGTATTTTATTGGCATGTGGCAGTAAATTCTCGTGGAAAAAGAGTCAAATGCATGTATTGCCAACACCCTACTTTCTGATTCTTGAAAAAGGCATTCAATTATCTAAGAACAAAAGAAAGAGGCATTCAATTCCACTTGCATTATTTCAATGCTTACAGTTCAAGATAACATGATTTAGTACATCAGTATGTTATTTCATGTGTTACATATACTGCCAAAAGTTAGAGGTCAGGGCGGATCTAGTACATGGCCATCGAGGTTCTTATGATGCTGCCCACATGAACAGTGTCCCATAGACATGTGGGCGTGTGAGCCCTGTGGGGGGCGCTGCCCACAGGGACCCCCATTGCAAAAGCCACCAATGAGTGCCAATATTAATTTACGAAAATCTGAACATATAGTTAAATGATCTATGTAACGGAAAAAAATAATGTTTAGCAATATGCATGACGTTAATCTTTTTGAGTTTGATAACAGATCCAAATCCCTCACCCTAGTTCATTTTTCTCCCTTGTCTAACACCTTTTAATCTGTCGTATCCCATTTTTCGTTTTTTTTCTTCTTTCTACGACACTTATGTTCGAATAACTCGTATCCTAATGTTTTGTCTATCTTTTGTAAACGCCCCCATAATCAAAATTCTAGATCCGCAACGGTGGTTGTCATTATTCTTTAGAATAATTAAACTCCAAGTATAATCAGGACCACATGAACTGGCTAAATCATTAGGATGATAGTTGGTAGAATGTGGAAAGCTATCATAGCGCTTAGGAAAGTGGCTCTAGGTGAACGATATGCTAGTGTGTAAATATTTGACGTGAATGTCATCAGTGTGATAAAAAAGTGAAAAAATAATTGCTAATTTTTAGTTTGTCATCGTTGCATCCGATGTTATTATGGAAAGACAATGTTAGCTTTAAAAGCTCACCAAGGATGAGCTTTTTTAGACAACTTCATGGAAGGGCTGCTGCTTAGCTTGAGACAAGGTGCAATGGTTGAGCCTTAATCCCAGACATACTTCTTGTGGGCTTCTAATGACTATCATTAGGAATTATTAGACCAAAACAAATTTAAAATATGAAGCAGAAAGAACAGTAACATTCAATTCTACTCATCCTTTGAGCAGATTGTGTTCTCATGATCATATATGTCACGCCGAATGCAAATCGTGTTATGGATAGTAGGGGTGTCAATTCGGGTGGGTCGGGTGCGTTCGGGTCGGGTTGGGCTGAAAATATTAAAAAATTTTCTGACCCGAACCGACCCGAACCCGAACCAACCCGAAATGGCTCAACCCGAACCTGATTTTTTTCGGATGGGTTCGGGTCGGGTTATCGGGTTGTAAAGCATTTTAGTGTTAATTTGGGTTGATCGGGTGGGTTCGGGTCGGGTTGGGTAATTTTTTAAAAAATGCTAACACGAACCCGACCAAAACCCGAACCAACCCGAAATGACTCAACCCGAACCTGATTTTTTTAAGGTGGGTTCGGATCGGATTTTTGGGTCGGGTTGAAATTTGACACCCCTGAATGATAGGACATCAAATGATAACGTGCCCTGACCAACGAGGAACATGAAATAGTCCTATATGCTCGTTTCTAACTGCGAAAGCGGGGACTACCACTTTTACAAAATTTTCATACACAAAGGCCACGAGTTATTTTGCAAGTAAAAATCTAATTACATATCAAAGGGGGTGATTTATTCACATGGTCCACTGAAAATTACGCGGGCTGACGACGTTTCTTTCCCTTACTATTTGTTGGCACTTACTGTTGAATGTATTCTTCCGATGATCTAATATGATGATATCTCGAGGTATATTTTAACGAGGAACAGACCTGGTGATACCCCGAGGTGTTTTCTCCCTAGGACCATATTTGATGGCAGCTCGTCAGTGAGAAAATTAGATTACATCAATTGACGTCATCTGTGGTAAACAACAAGGTAGAAGAAAGGGAATAAGCCACCCATTAGGAGGTGGGAGATAGCAGCAGTAACAATGCTGATAGCTCATCCCGATGCCCCCAAGCACCAGGGCCTCACAACAACCCGAATGGCTCAACTGGTAGCTGAAAACAGAAGAACATGTCCTGCCCTGATGATCAGAGGTCAATCTTCCACTGTTCCCGAAACCTCTACAGGAAATAAGGAAGTTCAGAGAAGAGGTCACGACCCTGAAACATCGTTCACCTACGAAAATATCTAGACTTGGTGGTAACCTGAGATGTATTCTACTGAGGACCAGACCGAATTACATCCCGATGTGTATTCTCTCTGAGTACCGAACTATAGGCGAATGTCTTTTTTTATCTTTTCAAAACTTTAAAGAGAGATAAAGTTTAGCCTTGTCAATTAGTAAAATAAATAAGTAAGATGGTACTAACAATTTTCAGTGTCAAATAACAGTATTTTGTTAAGTATTATTAATATGGTCCAAACGGGTTATCCGTCTAACTTTTTTTCGAACGATCGGGTTAATCAGATAAGCTTGGTCTATTTTCCGGCTCTATATATACTATAGGATTTTTATGTTTGTTTTTTAAGAAAATCGTGAATATATCTTATACTATATCTATATACTTATAAACGTGTATGGTCTCCGTAATGGAATAACCAAAAAACAAAAAAAATGAAAAATTTATTAAACGCTATATTCGCTTTGATATTTATGATATTAAATATATGATTTAGCTTTACTAAACTTAAGATAAATTAATAATTTTCAATAAAGCATTAAATATAATTTAAATTTTTAAACCATATTTAGTCCATTTGAATCGCAATAAATATGGGTCTAATGAACGTGACTAGTACATGTACAGTAAACTTATATATTCTAGTTGCCATCAACTATATTTTCTGGATGCATGATTCTATTTGGGAAAAAAGTAGGGGTGTCAATTCGGGTGGATCGGGTCGGGAAAAAAAAATTCTGACCCGAACCCGACCCAAACTCGAACCAACCCGAAATGGGTCAACCCGAACCTGATTTTTTGGGTGGATTCGGATCGGGTTATCGGGTTGTAAAACATTTTAGTGTTAATTTGGGTTGATCGGGTGGGTTCGGGTCGGGTTGGGTAAAATTTTTTCAAAAAAATGCTAATCCGAACCCGACCCGAATCCAAACCAACCCGAAATGGCTCAACCCGAACTTGATTTTTTCCGGGTGGGTTCCAGTCGGGTCGGAATTTGACACCCCTAGGTAACTAGATTTAGATAAGATAGATGTATATTCCGACATATTCGGATTCAATAACTACAGAAATCAATAAGTTAATACTAAACTAATTTTTTTTTAATATAATAATTTGGACAATTGTTTCCATCGTACTAATTTTAGTAAATATCAAATCCAAGGAGGAAGTTTTTTGTGTTTATCCAATGTCCAGCAATTTCCAGACACGTCCCCAAATCGAAAGCTCAGTCTCCATGGCCACGTGTACAAGAAAACCAGTCATTCAACGGTACAAAACGATCTGTAACCATAATATACCATTGCTATAATCAATACAAAAATATAGTATCCGAACCGCCGCAGAGAGAAATCCAAGGAGGTTGTAATAGATAGACACGTGGCACTCCAAGAATGCCAGCTTCTAACCAGCCAGCCTTCTTACACCACTATTAAACACAACTCCAAATGTGTCAGCGATAAGAGAACAAGAAATCAATTTCAGTTCAAATTTTCCTCTTAAACGAAAGGGAGAAAAAGGAAAATTGATTCACGTTTATTTTCTTAGTTTATATTTACGTTGGAATGAGAGAATTCTTGGGAATGAATTTTTACTTATTTGACTAATTTCGGTTGGCCTAATTCAGTTTGCATTTTGATCTATTGGTGCACCAGAAATGGCGGATTTCGATGCTGACTTTTCCTGATTCTTGATTTCACTAGTCTAATCTGAGAAGGGGAAAAAAAAAAAGAGAGCAATCTCTATCATTCTTCAGCCTGTTATTTTTCCCATTTTTCTTGGTTCATGATTTGTTTCGCATTTACAGACCCAAAATTGTTTTGCGTGAATCGACGTTATTTACAAGCAAGAACTAATATTATCTCAAAACCCGGATCGAAATTGCACAGAAAGTTACCATTTGAGGCCTATCTATCTCAGATTTCATCAAGTTTGAATCTTTCGTCGGCGTTTAAGTCGTCAGCAATGGTGGAGGACGCAAGTGATGCGGCGAGCACCGTCATGCTGACGTCGGGAGCGAGCGGGAGGATTAATGCTCTGCTGTCCTTACGCTTGTTGAAAAGCCTGTGGCTGCTGATCAACGCTTTTTTGTTGATTTTCCTGCTGCCGTTTCGGGGGAAGCGATCGGCGGAGAAAGGTGGCGGGAAGGAGGAGAAGCCACAGGGAAAGGTGGTGAGGGTGCCCGCGGCGATGGTGCCAAGGAAGAGCGCCGCCGCTGCGGTTGACAAGGAGGTGGCGGCTCGGCGGGCTTTGGCCATCAACAGGGTGGTGGAGGATGATAATGGTGATGGGGAGAGTGTGAGGGATTTTTCACTGTTGGTTTCATCCAGAGGTGACACCATTTTCACACAATCATGGACACCAGCTAAAGTTAAAGTCAGGTATATTAGATTCATAGTCTTCATATTTTCTTGTCTATCATTGTAGTTTGATTCATAAACTCTTTGAAATTTATGCGTAATTTGGTCGGGGAGGAGTTAATTTGTTAATACCAATAAACTCCTCTTTAATAAAAACTTGACACCTTGCTATCGGATAAAACTACAAATCCTTACGCATATAATTAATCTTGGTGATTTGAAAGTGATGGCTATTCTTGCATGTTTATTTCTTCTTTAAACGGCTGACATTTTTGCGTTTCTTTCTTATTAAGTTTTAATGAAACTGGTGCTTATTAGAAACAGAAATCAAGAAGTAGAATCACAGAAAACTACTTATTTGAATCCCATCTAGTATTACAACCAATATCCTTCTGTTGTTCCTCTCGTTTTCACCACTGCAAAAGATAAGATTCTGAATGTGACATAGACAATTCCTTCACTGGGGCATACTTCTTTGTCCAAATGCATAAATTTGATGTTCTTGGTTAGCTCCATTCGAACATATCTAGATATTCAAGACCTGTGAATCGAAATCTAACAGGAATATTCCAGCATATATAGGGATAAGAATTAAATAATTTGTTTATACCTCATTATTGGACCGCATTTCCAAGAGCTGCAAAAACCCAAGTGGCTTTTTGTGATGGGGACTCTTTCTTCTCGGGTTATGTGGTAGGTAGGTGGGAAAATGAGAACTTTGTGCTGTTAGATTTTATTAAAAAAAATCCATGGTTGCCATAGTGAGAGGTGGAGGAGAGATGTTCCACCGGGTGTAGATCACCCCAATGGGCAGACATCTCCCAAAGTACACAAAATGCTGGTGGCAGCTGCGCTCATATTTTCGAGCGAGGCCGGACCTATACGTGTTATGGTCATGGCTGCACTGGTGCAGCATGGAAAAATCTGCGAGGGATGGGTCGGTGTTTATGTAGAAAGATGGATTAAGAACTAGAGTTATTAAACAGTGTAACTTTCTATAATTATAAATGAATGCTATTTTTGGTCAAATGTCTTCTTGATGCAACCATGGCTACCTTAAGAAGTTAAGTCATATTTAATTAAATAGTATCAAGCATTAGGATTGGCCAAACATGCTATTGCCTCATCCTGATTAATTAATACCCTCTTGCTGTCTTTTGCATCATTAATTCTCAACATATTCATGAGATGTGGTCCCCATGTCTGGAGTTGAAAATTTAGACAACAAAAGAACTAGAAAATTACTTTCTTCTAATTCAACTCGTCAAACTAAAGAACTGGCCGAAACAAATTGGTAATATGGTACATCTCTGACATAGAATATATTGGCTACATCCTTATTATCACTGCTCAGTTGTAGATGACTCACCAGTTTACAAGAACTGAAGGCTATTGCACGATTATTTTGATTTGGTTTGTGTATAGATGGGCTTCTCTACTACTGTCAGCAGGATATTAATATTTCAATGAAAGACAGATGAATACTTTTATATGGATAACTTGAACACACTCGATTTATCAAGATTAGACTGTAAACGAAACTAAAGAAAAGACGTGAGGTGCCTTTTTGGTCTTCATGATGAGACAAATCTTGCTATTGATTATGAAAACAAAACCAATATGGAGGTTTTTTCTCGTTTCCGCTCTCACCTCAAATTGTGTGGTCTCTTTCCTTCGGCTTCGCACTCTTACTGAGAGGTTTTTACATCATTTCAGCAGGAACAAGGATATCAATTCATGTCATGCTCGATCTTTTTGTGTTACCTGCTTTCGTTGGACATCGTTTTCCGGCATAACTGCCTTTAGATTACTCTAATGCTAATCATTTGTTTCTGGTACATAGGGGATTGGTTGTTCTTTTGCATGGCTTGAACGAACACAGGTATGCTACTGTATATTCGTTGTAGTTTTTTGTATCTGATGCTATTTTGCTTCATTTTCTTTATCTTCTAAAGCTTTGTAATTGTGTATGTTGGTCTGACAGTGGCAGATATAATGATTTTGCAAAGAAACTGAATGCCAATGGCTTCAAGGTTCATGGAATGGATTGGATCGGTGAGCGACAAACCATTCTCTTTTCATATTTTTCATTTTCAGAATAGTTGTTACATGTGTCATTCAAAGCAATAAGTAGTGAACCTTGGTCATTCAAGTGATGATGTGTTCTTGCAAAATCATATATTTGGGCATGCATATTAGATAAGGAAACATATTTATCTCGAGCATTTTGAGAATATCGCTTATTAAACACATAATGGTTGTTATTTTCTTTTGCGAAAAGTTTCATGTTACTGGTTGAGTCGACTAAGCATGTTCACTGGTGTAATCCTAAACATGAATGGTGATTTCCCCCTCTTGGAAAGGACAAAGTGAGATCACAATTTCTGAGAAGCAATACTGCTTTGTTCATCTATCTGATGATCACCAGCAGACGACCCAGACTGTATGCTATTTTGAAGTCTAGAATCTAGTGATTCAATCTGCAACTCTGCATGTATATTTGGCTGTTGCAGGGCATTAATAATTATTCAATCTGGATGTCACTGGCGCATAAAAGTAATATGAAGTCCTCCTCTATATGTAAGCTTATCATTCATGTCATTAGATGATTATGTGTACATTGCATGTAATGTATGGTCGAGGAGGACGCATGCTTCCGAATATCTGGTTGTGAAAGAACCACTTAATCCTATAAGGAAGCAGAGACCATATCCTCGAACAAAATGTACATAAACTTTCGAACATCCTCAAAGGCACTTGGAAAAGGGAGCTTGATACCTTTTCTTGAGATTTTTAACAAGTTCTTGTATTGATGTCCATCAAGCATTAGTTATATGAACATGAATTATTCAGAAGGACCTCTCACGTCGTTGGAGTGAATTCCAGTGTTCTGTCTAAATACAACATATGGATATTCTTTGTCATTTAGTTAAGTCAGACAGTTGCTCTTTTGAGGGCTTTTCTAATGGCTAAATGACTATCATATTGAAACCTTTAGTTGCTGCAGAATCTATGATATGTTATTGAACTTGTGCCTCATTTGCAGGACATGGTGGGAGTGATGGACTGCACGCGTACGTGCCTTCTCTCGATTATGCTGTAAATGATACGGTGAGTGTCCTCCCATATTGGTGTGCATGACACAGAGCCAGTACTTTTTAGAAACGGCTAGATAACACAAAATATTTAAATGGCCTTCTCGTATATCTCGTTCAGAAAATGTTCCTTAGCAAGGTTTTGGCTGAAAATCCAGCACTTCCTTGCTTCTGCTTTGGTCACTCAACCGGTGGAGCGATAATCTTGAAGGTAATTCAAAATAAGGTTATCATTCACATTATCATGACCTTATGTTCCATTTTTTCAATGATTCTTCTTCTGTTAAACAGGCAGTTCTTGATCCAAAGGTGAAACAACGCGTATCTGGTGTGGTATTGACTTCACCTGCTGTGGGTGTTCAGCCATCCCACCCTATATTTACGGTACAGATCTCTCTTTTTTCTTTCGTATCCTTTAATTCAAAAGGATCGAATCCACGACCTGAATCTCCTTGACTTTAGGTTCTGGCTCCTGTCTTTTCTCTCTTGTTTCCAAGATATCAACTCAGTGCAGCAAACAAGAGGGGCATCGCAGTGTCCAGGGATCCAGATGCACTGGTGGCTAAGTACTCGGATCCACTAGTATTCACTGGCTCCATCAGAGTAAGAACTGGCTATGAAATTCTGTGCATCACTACCTACTTGCAGCAGAACTTGAGCCGATTAAATGTGCCGTTTCTGGTCCTTCATGGCACAGCAGATTCAGTGACAGATCCCACAGCCTCCCAGAAGCTGTACGACGAGGCTGCGTCGATCGACAAAACGATCAAGCTCTACGAAGGGTTCTTGCATGATCTACTTTTCGAGCCCGAAAAAGAAGAAATCATGGATGACATAACTGCATGGTTGATTAGTAGATTGTGAGGTTGGTGCAGTAGCAGAGTGAATAGGGGAAGTAGTTATGGTTCACTTGCTATTCAACCACTCAGCCTCGACTCGACTAGACTCGAGTCGTGGCAGTGAAATGCTTGTCTTGATGTAATAAACCTTTGCACATGAAATCAGATCATGATACAGTATTTGATAATAATAGCCTCTTATTGACTAATTTCATGGATCCGTTCTAAAAATAGTGTTTAGGCTTTTATGCTGCTGATTTTCAAAGTTTAGTTTACTTTTGATTATGCAATAAGAACACACATTATTAGATAATGATTTATACAATATATAATTTTATGGTGACATGCACAATTTTGTCGGCACAACTATTTTCAGTTGCTTTTATTATTTTTTGATAATGTTTGACAATATAAATTTTTAACGAAAGGAAACTTAAACCACTGAAATATTCATCAATGGTTTTCCTTTTAGATACACGAATAATTTTTAATCTCTGTATTTTATAGAAAAAGAATTTCATTTATTCTTATATTTGTATATTTATATGTTCTTAGTCTATTGATTTTTTCATATAACTAAAAACATACTAGTGTCTAAAAACGTTTTCCCACAAATAATTATTTATTATACTCACTTAAACTAATAAAGTTCATCATGTTTCAAGCTTTTTTTAACCTTGATCTTATTAAAGGATGGATACTTGTCAAATTTATGTGATTTTTCCAAGATTTTAAACTTAGTAATTATTGAATTCGTTGCTTCAATATTAACGTGTTTTCCAGAGGAAAGAAAAGGTTGAGAATAATTTCCACGAAATATATGACAAGAAAGTTCAGATCTTGCAGGAATATATGAACAAATATTGAATAAAAACATATACTCAAGTCGTAGTTCCATATAGAAAGCAGTTCTCAAACAAAGAATGAAAGACAGAATGAATAATACAACAGACAAAAGAGAGTCTGGAAGAAACTTTTCCCTAAAATCATTCGTTTCCATGAATTCAAGCACTGATGAATGCGTAATGAGCAAACAAATGGTAGTAATATATATTTCGGTCGGATGAGTGAGGAGAGCTGACACTGCTTATCGTCATCCAAGAGTCGCGTGCATCGATGAAGAATCTTGTGCTGCCTGGAAAATAAAATTGTAATAAACATAACATAAGTTGAGGTTGACGTATCAACTAGTTCTCATGTATCATCGGGTTCACCATCAAACGGATGGTTACATGGTAAGCCGGGTGGATTTAAGGTCGTAAGGAGCTGATGAGTATCATATTCGTGCTTCTGAGTACCTCGAATATTACTTGAGCTTCACGGTCAAATGTTTTGCAAAGAATCTCGTAGCTTTTTTGTACTCCCTGCAAAAGATCATTTTGATGATCAGACGAATATTCTGTGATAGTCTCAAATGGATGGTAAAATTTGGAGTCATTAAGATGAGTGCTGACCAATGGGTCAACCTTTGATGGTGAAATTGCAGAGATAGAGTACCTGTAGAGGATAAGTTTTCAAACTGGTTGAGAACTCGTAGGAACATAAACTACAGCGACTTTAATTTCGCAAAAATATATATTTGCTTCAGAATGTCGTGGGGTTAAGGGACCGGTAGGGGTACAGATGTGCATAACTGTTTCTGAAACTAGACCACTAACACTGGTGAAACAAGATTCTCATTTCAATACATGTAAAAGCAAAGGCCGTGTCATGTTCAAATGATTGCACAGTACCTAAGTGTACCAATGTAGAAGTCCATTGCTGGTGAATTGGCTCTTTGAACAGTTAGCACCACAGCTCCCATTTTATTCTGAAAAAAAAGAACGACTAAATCCAAAGTGGTAATGACGGAGAGGAAAGGCATACGTCTGAAGCAACAAATGAGTGGCATTTTATGGACATTGCTTTTAAGTATTCATCAATTGCTATGTTAACTCACACTTTTGCAATGTACGACTCGGTTTTACGTTATTTTCAACATAATGTTCATAAAATTTAGGCGAAACTGAAACTTGAAAAATTAGCCACACCTCACAGGCAATAAGCTCTACCAATTGCATTAAGATTTTTCCTAGTCCCTTTCCTTGAACACGGGGCTCGAGCTGTAACTCGTAAACATAGACAACAGGCACTTCTTCCTCCATGGTGAAGCGGTAATGCACAAATCCAACGACTGGGCCACGGCAATTACATGTCCTGCTCTTGTCCATTAATTCAGACACTTCTTTAGGATCTTTATTTGAGATCTCATGCACAAAAATATATCGAGCTTCCTCTGAAACCATTTCCCTCCTCTTAATCTTTTCTTCTGTTGGCCATTCAGGTCCATAATGTGCCTCCATATTTAACTTCACAATGAAAAAATCAATATTTCAAAGAGACAAACACAGCATCATGATGTTCGATATGTTTGACAGAATGCAAAAGGATATGTAATATGTGAACTAATTCCACCTTAAGAAGGTCTTGTATATACCGTTTCGCACAAAGCGAGAGCTTATTGCCACGTCTGGACTCCAAATGTACATACAAGCCTAAAAAATATGATATATAAGTAGATATAGAACATAAATATATCTGTAGTAAATGACATGGGGTGGACGAAAACAAGAGAAAATAGCATTCACAAGATCAGTGGACGGCTGACTGCTTACACTGGCGCCATACAAAAAGAACAGGATAAACTATTCGAATGGGAAAGAGCGCCAGTTCCAACCAACTTTTCTTCAACTTGTAGTCAGTTGGTCACTAAAATGCTTCCATTTACAAACCACGTCAATAGATATACCAAACACTTACTAATACTCGCACTCTTTTTCTAGCCCCACTTTTGTGGTTCCGAAAATGAAACCAGATATAACACGTCATTTTTATTCTCTTCCCCAGCAATAGCACACCCCTTACCATATTCAAGTACTCAACATTCTTTATTTGCCTCATGGTCGCTACATGAAATATGCTCAAATGTTTATAAATTAGATCAAGGGGGCCATGGAAAGTTGCCATATTCACTGTGCCATCAATATCACTTTTCCCAATAAACTTTTGCAAAGGAAAAATATATATTTTTTTTTACAGGAAAGGATGGAAACACCTGCAAGCACATCCTTAAAGTTCCAAAATTTTCAAGGTCGAATTCCCAATCCCATCAAATTCAATGGTCTCAAACAGTGTCAATGGATTGCAGAATACACCATTGGCCAATGAAATCGAATTCGACAAACAAAAATGCAAGATTGCTCAGAGACTGGGAACCATCTAAATCCTTGAACCCAATAAACAATTTCGAGCTACTAATTGAAAATTCAACACAGTGTGAAACCCAAACAAAAACATACTATATTGCTCGGAGGCTGGAAAACCATCTTAATCCTTGAACCCAAAAATTGTTTTGAGCTGCTAATTGAAAGGTTCACACAAAAAATTAACTTTAAAAAAATGGTACATATAAACGAACCATTTCTATTGTAATGGCAGAACTGCGGAAAGCAAGAAAGATGGTCTTTGAAGGAAGAAGCAGCTCTGATTATTCCTTCGATTGCTTTCTTTCTCTCCAGCACCTGCCAGAAACGAAGTATGAAAATCAAGCTTATGAAATAAATCACAAAATATTTGCAAAAAAAAGAAAAAGAAAAAAGAAAAAACTGAGCAATATCGGCGTGTACCTGTCTTCTTTTAACCTTTCTTTCGCTGCCATGATCGATTGATTTTGACACCATTGCCAATCTCGCGGGCAAGTTCTTGCTGTCATCTCCCAACCTCGTACAGCTCTTTTCGTTTATTTTGTATACTTATCTTTGTTCTTTTATTTTGTTTTACGGATAACTGGGAGAAGGGAGCTGCGCGGCCGGGTTCGGGAGCCGGGTTTCATAAAATTTTAATTTTTCTTACTATTGTTAACACTTAACAGTTTATATTATTAAAAAATATATAAAATATCAACCGATATTCTTTTATGAAAAATGTAATATATTGATAATAATAATAATAATAATAATAATAATAATAATAATAACGACAATATATCGAATGACATAACATATTAGCAGTAACTTTAATAATGTTTAACATTTGTATATTGACAATAATAATAACCAATTTAGGGATAAACTAGTGACAGGAAGAATCAATATTTTTATGAAAAATATTAGAGCATGTTCGAGTTTTCAGCTCAAATTCGATAAACTCGAATACGAATCAAATATTTATCGAGTCAGTTCGAAAAGCTCCTCACGTGCTCGATTCGTTTACAACCCTAGTAGCTTATGATGATGAACAATATTTTAGTCGAACCAAAATAATCGAGCAGATAAATTTAACTCGATATTGTGGTTCTATAATTTCGGTAAATCAGCTATTTATGTATTTGAAAACATTGCTAATTCTATTGATTTGTTACATTTTCTCAAAACCAAATAGATGAGGGATATTGGTTTATTTTGATTCAATCCGGTATATGTTCCACTTGCATAGATGGGTTTCAATTGTGTTCAAATGCACTTTAATGTTTATAGAAGCAAGACCATGAACTTCATATCCACCACTTTCTTGTTATAGTATTTTTTGTTAGTTATGCGGAATAATTATCATTTGAGAATCAAGCTAATTATTGTGTAAATAAATAAGATTTGAATTTAAATTTTTACAAATTTAATCTCATTCTCCAACTGCACTTTGGAATTATTCAACTTTTCTCAAATTTCATTTGGAATATTCATATTCAGATTATGGGCACATGTAGTTTTTTTTCAAGACATCCAGGTATAATTTTTTCAAGAGAATCAATTCCGGCCAGCTAAGTCAACAATAATAAATTCTTACCATCTTCAGCAAGCTCGAACAAGATAAAAGCATTTGCCAATATACCATCCGTTTAAGACCAGAAAAATAAGCATATGAAACAAATTAAAGCTCGTCACCTGAGACTGAAATCATGAGCAATGGCTCGCAAATGAAGTAACACTCAACAAGATGAACTAAGTAACGAGAAAATAAACAAGTAAGACTCTGCTGTATGTTGATCTGGCTAGAAGTTCCCAACAAATAGTTTGTGATTAAAACACAGTAGAGTGTTATCCATATCGACCACATGTTAAAGAAAATTTATTACATTCTCCGGAATATTGTTATATCGTTTCACGACAAAAATGGAGATTCCAATGGAGTGGTATGAATTAAAATGGCTTTGACCCGTAAGGATGAAGGGAGTTGGAAACTTCCAAACTCAGCTTATAAATCCGAAAATGTGATTTTTGCACCAATGCACATCCTCTCCTCTCGATTTTCTCTTGGTGTGGTAAGGCTCTTGAGGTGTTTCCGCTGTCCAAGGAAGTTTTAGACCAGTTATGAGCGAGACAGTAATAGGAGCAAGCAGCAGCTGAAGCGCCCCCAAAGGATTGACGACGAACGGAATAATGTATAAGCTAAGTCCTAAGCCTTTAGTCGTAGGAATTAGTTTAGTATCATTTTAGACTAGCCAGGTTTAGTAATGCAATATCGATATTATTGATTAGGTTCGGTAGCTTAGGCGCCAGTTTTATAAAAGTAAAACATCACAATGGCAAGATGTTTTTTCGACTGTATCGAGAACAATGAGAATGATGATCCCTTGAAGAGGTTTGTGTTCAACTGAGACTCAAGTGTCAAACAAAATGCAGGAAAGTAGGCTTTTAGGCGATTTCCTTAACGAGATACAAGATAAAAAAGGTGAGTGCAGCGGACGAGAGTTCCAAATAACTGGTCAGAACTAGTTTCAGAGTAAGAATGTATGATGTGTACGAGGATGAATATAGAAAAGGAAACTAAATCTTTAACAGATATTAACAACCAATAACAAAGAAGTATTCATATAATCAATCTCCAATGAATTTCCTACTACATAAATGAATATACTATAGACTATCAGTAATCAACCGAACCTTTAAAAAAAAAAAGCAAATATAACTCTCTTCTCACCAGCAAAATTGACTCCTTATCTAAGTATATAGTTAGCTACACGCCCGTGGAAATGGTAAAACTAACAGGAAACTGCGTTTGTTTTCTTGGTGAAACTTCTGATGAAGCCCCGGTCGATTGACTGAGTCCAGCATCAATGCTAGAGTTTGTGATGCTTTCAAGTTTTTCAACCTCAACTTCTTCAACAAAATCAGACACGACATCATTGTCGCAATAGCTTATATCCTCATCAGACCAATAAGATAATGAATCCTGGTCAGAAATATAGCCCCACTCGTCTGAAGAGGATCCCAGACTCAACTCATAGTCGCTCTCAGATACCACCAAAATAGTCTCAATCTCATGCAAACCTTCTGCCTCCTCAACTTCTTCGATTGCCTCATTGACTTCCAACTCTCCAACAAATGGATGATTCAACAGCATTTCAGCAGTCATTCTGGACCTGTATTTCCTCACAAAACAACCCTGAAGAAAATCCATCGCATCCTTTGATATATCATTTAGAATTTTCGGTACTTCATGCCTCGTACCAATCTTGGCAAGAATATCCTCTGCCTTTAACTCCTTTTCTTCGTGCCATGGTGCCTTCCCAGTTAACATCTCCAGCACAATACACCCAAGTGCCCAAATATCACTCGTAGCTTCTTGCACGTTATGCATCACAGCCTCAGGTGACAGATACATAGGAGTACCCCTCCAATAAGGACCCAACTTCCTCTTTCTACTCTGTTTTACCCTCTTTGCCAATCCGAAATCTCCAATCTTAGCACGAAACGCAGTACTTCCTTCTCTTCCTAAACTAGGCAAAAGCAGGATATTATCCGGCTTCAAATCACAATGAACATAACCAATGTCATGAATATGCTTCAAACCTCTAAGAATGGACCTTGTATACACCCTAGCCTCAGATTCAGGCAATCCACCGCTACCCGATTTCTTGATCCTCTGTGCCAAGGTTCCACCAGAGCCATACTCCAACAAAAGATTATACACCATCATACCATTCTCCCCCATTGTCGTCTCGTCCCCAAAACACTTGATTATATTCGGGGATCCCTTCACATTACTCAAAACCTCCCTCTCCTTCTGAATTGAACCCGAAACCGAAACCTCCGCCGATTTCACCGCCATCACCGGCGGGAAATAGCTATGCTTTGATCTGGGATTCTTCAGTGTAGCCATATAGACACGCCCGAAACCCCCTTTCCCAATCTCTGACCCTCTAAACCATGCAACCCCATCTCCATATTCATTGACACTTTTCCCTCGAACAACGTCTCCCCTCTTTCCCACCAACATATTGGCCCCTAAGACATACAATGCGCAATTCCTTGAAACTCGGCAGCAAACAGAAAACCAAAAGAACCAACTTTAAAAACTATTGCAATCGAATCAATGGCGCCTCTGAAGAAAAGGGAACCGTCATCTAGTTTAATAACTCGATTCCTATTTCAGCACTCAAGAATCCTACACAAACTCGATTAGGGTTCAAAAGAGCAATACCGATAGCAAGTGGTGAGAGGGCAGCTCGCGGTTTCTTATATGGGATTGCAAAGAATCAAAGAGCCGCGTTTTCTTGAAGAAAATATATTACAATTGGCACAAAAGAGGGGTTAACAGTAACCCATATGTATATATATATAACAAGAATAACTGCCACCAGTCTTCCTAAGCTATATCCATAAAAAATATAGCTTGGAAAATTTAATTTCAGAATATATTCTTGATATCTTCTATTTATTGTTATATAAATTCAAATGAGATGAATTTTATATATTATCTGTAATTTGTTTGCTATTATGAAGTACAGTTATAGAATATATTATTTAAAGAAATCATTAAAATTTGGTCAGTCGTAACCCAAGTGGTCGAAGTTGGACTGCGTCGGCTTTACAATTCATAATCCCACATGCCGATTGCCTAACTAATAGATTAGGCACATTTTTAGACAGCTAAAACAAAGGTCACCGGATGACATTAGGAATCCTGATCCATCAATCTTTATTTTTAAAACTATTAGTTTAGTTATCTCAATTCAAATTTATTTGTGATAAATTAATTATCTTCCACTTAGATACCAAGATAACCATTTTTAAAAAAAGTTATATATTTGTTAAGGACTTTCTCATTTTTGTAACATATTAGTGATATATAATTTGTAATTTCATGTTTATTCTTCGTTATCATTGATTTTTTTCTTTTGTGTAGACATATATACTATATTTCAATTATTGTTTCTTAGACACCATCTATGGAGGAAACATGGCTGTATCCCGGGGATACAGCTGAGTTGGTAAGATCTGGGTTGACGTGAGATTCTTCTTTTCGACTTTACGGTTCGATTCTTGTGTGGAACATATTCTCTACTGAAATATTGTGGAATACACTCTGTGAGTCGACCAGTTATATAAGCCATCTCCCTCGTGTTCCTGTCTATCCGCGCTCCTTGATTTAAAATCAGTATCGGCCAAAGACCTCTAACCTTACCATCACTCATATAAAATGTACAGGAATTCAAATGCCTTAATATTATAATTGTTGAGATAAGACATTTTAGGGGGGCCAAATATAGTAGGATGTCGGGAATGTTTTTAGGTACTTTTAAAATTCTAAATCTCGTTAATTGCCCTCCCATTCCATACTTGGGTTACTTCAAATCTTCAATGGGTGGCAACAATAATATATACCTAACAAATACTTTTAAACTAATTTGGAACCAAATTTGTGGCCGAGTAAACTGATTGGGGATGGGAGAGCTATCTCAGAAGGGGAAAAAAAGTATTCTTGGAAGTTAATAAAATTTAAATTTTTATTTCAATGAGTAACCTCTCTTTCATCGTTTAGAATACTTCTACAAGAAACTATTAAAGCCAGGGAAAAAAGGTAAGTATTTCAGACATGTAATGGGTTCGTTGACTTCGTAGCAAAAAAGTAAAGGACAATGCAAGGTTCGTAATTAATGGACTGTCCTCAAGAAAAACATGGAAATTAAATATATTTACCAAAACTACAGTATAAAATTGATACAATGGGCACCTACTATGAGTACCTATGTGGAGACCTGGATGACGTGACATTTTCTGATGTTGTCATATCTCCAAATGTCCACCGTAGATGCCCACAGTATCAGCCCTATATATATATAATATATCATAGCTTAAAGTTTGCATCGCTTGGGTCAACGCTCGACATAATTAAAGATTAGCATTAGAAGCGTTGACATCAATTTTTTTTCTAAAAAAATTGATATGTGAGGTGATCTACATAATAATTTGGAATTAATATTTAATTTATATACATCGATGATAATCAGATAACAGACAACAAATGGCACTCAAAACCAACTTCATAATGCAACTAGAAGTTGAACACTTCAAAAGTTTGAAATATGTTAATCGAATAGTTGGTACCATAATTAAACCACTTTTATATCAAAGAATATGAAGATCATATAAAAATATACCAAACAATAAGATAAAAACAATTATCTTCCATATAATAAATTAAGACAAATAGATTAACAAATAGCTTATAACATATCTAGCACTAAATTTTGACATTCCAACTCAATATTCACAAAAATTGCTCTTCCTTGTTATCGGTAGGATGATTTATCATTTTATTTTTAGTCAAAGAAGCTGGCAAAAGAAAATATTTGTTCCCATACCCACAAGACAGAGATACTTGACTTCATATTTTAATACCATTTATCCATATATCAAATAAGCAAGTAGATAATTTTGATAATGATATATATATATATAATATTCACAAAAATTGCTCTTCCTTGTTATCGGTAGGATGATTTATCATTTTATTTTTAGTCAAAGAAGCTGGCAAAAGAAAATATTTGTTCCCATACCCACAAGACAGAGATACTTGACTTCATATTTTAATACCATTTATCCATATATCAAATAAGCAAGTAGATAATTTTGATAATGATATATATATATATA
>KQ987226.1:80193-112497 GCA_001598015.1 Dorcoceras hygrometricum
TTTTTTGCGCCCACATTATAGTGTTTTTATATATATATATATATATATATATATATATATATATATATTTGATACTGTAGGCACCCTGTGTGAGCACCTATGTAAAACCCGACGTCGTGTTTTACGTGAGTGTACCACATAAATAAAACACGACATCGAGTTTTACCTGGCTGTCCACAAAGAAGAACGGTTGAAAATAATGATTTAGCAAAATCATGTGGTAGCAGATGTGAACATGATCTATTATATATACAGCAGCCTTTGCATCTTTATTTAACTTCTTTCTTTCTTTCTTTCTTTCTTTCTTTCTGCTTCTGTATGGATGAGATAAAGGAAGGGATAAAACACGACATCGAGTTTTACCTGGCTGTCCACAAAGAAGAACGGTTGAAAATAATGATTTAGCAAAATCATGTGGTAGCAGATGTGAACATGATCTATTATATATACAGCAGCCTTTGCATCTTTATTTAACTTCTTTCTTTCTTTCTTTCTTTCTTTCTTTCTGCTTCTGTATGGATGAGATAAAGGAAGGGATAGCTTCAATGAAGAGATTAGCAAGATAATTGGTTTTAAAAGCAATGTAATAATATATGCTAATACACTTGACGCTGTTCAAAATATAATTTGTTAGACAACAAGCACCAATGTGTGAATTTCAAAGTTAACCCGAGTGTCCAGCGCATGCTTTGTGCTTGTCGAAAAAGTAATCACAAAACATCAGAAACTGAATCATCCCATGATGATATATGTAGAGATGGATCGACTGATAATCCTAATCAACATTACTTGGAAATCGGAATTGCAGTTCGATGTGTATACCAATATCAGTCGGATTTCACCCGGCTTTGTCGACTGTGGAAGATGGCAAATCCGGAGGATAACATCATTCCAATTAAGTACCCTGAAATAGCTCCATAAGTCACACAGATTGGCCAGTCCTGCATATAATGTCAACTTCTTCATGTGTCGAGCTAAAAAAGATTTGCACGAATCTCGTGCTCAATCCAAGTAAAATATGCTTAGATGGTGAACTCAAAAAATTGCCTTATGCTTAGATGGTGAACCCAAAAAATGGCCTTAATCGCAAGTACAGAACGAAAAAGGGCAGCCTCAAATATAATTTCATGTTAGGAATATAAGAATAGATACCTGCCAGGGTCTTTCCCAGTCCAGAGGCATGGGCCATGCACCAAACCAAGCTCCAATAACTGCTCCATATGCAGGTACACAGATCATAAAATCAGTAGATCCGACTGGCCTGCAAGTGAGAATTCAGAAAAATAAAATAGAAGAAAATACCATCCAAGGATAATAAGGTTCCATCTGCAAGGGCAAATTAGTCTAATGAGATGTACTTACGCATTGCGAGCAAATATTCGATGCCAATCATTCCAAGATTGACCAAAAACAGAAGCCGCTGGGACAAACTGTCAGATAGGAAATATGGTGAAACACGTGTGAGATACTATATGCTTATATGTGGAGAATATGTTCATCGTTTTACCAAGCATGCATCATGTGTGAGATTACACAAGACAGAACAGAAACTAACAGTCGCGAATGAACTCTCTATTGGTAGAATAGGATTAACTGGATCGCTAAATAGTAAACTTTCATGATTCCTCTATTCGAAGGAGTAAATCAGGTGCAATAGAGTAAAAGCATTGATAAGCTTGCAAAGGTAAATATCTTACAGAGGGATACACACCGTAAATACCGACATTAAAAGAGACCAGTGAACTGTCTTTTTAAAGTGCCTGCATTTAGTTAGTTACAACCGATAGAAATGAGCAAATGTTATTCATGTTTATAAGTTCGCCATCTAACTTTGGGTAAATAGAATGGATAAAAATCCAATGCACATAACATCACATACTGAATGCCAAAAGGTGCCCCCAAAACTATTGCTCCAAGTGCATTTGCTATAGCACCTATAAATGATACCACAACTTTTAGACTTGATGAGAAGCAGATGAAACATTTTAAGTTACAGAAAGGAAAGAACTCATTTCTGTGAATCGTCCAAGTCACAAGTTCATAGACTGTCGTAAGTTTGAGATAACACTAGTATTTGTTCTCACAAGTAAAGTAATATGAATGTAAGATGAGGTTTTTCAGTTCTGTCCTATGTATCAAGTACTTTTCGTAGTCATAAGACATGACAGGGCACCTGCAAATGAGCAAAAGCTACAAAGATCAGAGAATTCTGATGAGAAAAGGTAAAAATGGTAAAATGTAATTGAGGGTTTGAACGCCTTAAGTTCAACCACAGAGAACACTACCATGCAAAATTCATCCATACCAAGAACTTCTTGCTCATTTGTGGATTCAGGTAGAGTTCAAACAGAATGACATACGATTGCAGTACGCCACATACACCAACCAAATCTAAATCCTAATAAACTAACTACAAACAATGAGCTAACTGCTCTATATCGCTTGTGGGACGTGGCTCAGTGACTTGCTAATGAACCTTTCAAACAAGTCAATCAGAATACCATCATTTTCAGAAAACACAACAAAGCCCATGAGTATGTCTCACAAAATCGAGATTATTAGAAATATGGCATTATTGGTGTACAGGCAAATCGCCAAGAATCGGCATAAATAAGATCCTTAGTATAACCACGACCGATTATCGACAGCATTATGTCGCAAGATTCCATAAAGGATATGAGAACATTAAATTTGAGAATTAAAAAGGCATTAAAGAAAAAGGTAAATCTAACTTGACAATTCTAGCAGTAACCTGCAGGAAGCCCTAGAAACCCCTTCACGATAGCTGCCACGTACTACAAGGTGGGAAACCATAATTACAAATGGAAAAAAATACAATAGAAACTTCAACGTTGAGAAATGCCAAAAATTACAGAGCTTTGATCTGGATTGCACCGCAAAAGACTGTAGACTAAAATAACAACTGAAGCTTCAACAGCCTGAAAATTAAGATGAATCTAGATCAATGACGGATGGCACTAACGCTTAACAATCAGATACAATGCACAAGACATCAAGGTAGTCTCCATACCCAGACTACACAAAGGGTTTCAGCTGGACTTTCAATGAGAGTAAGGGCCCAAAAATTGTGAGCTATCCAGAATCCTGACGCTAGGCCTATCCCACATATGAGATGCAACATCAGCACCTTCACCGGAGATGCATATAAAACAGCAGGATTTACACTCTCCTGCGGCTTCATTTGCTGCAGCTGCTGTGGCATTGCTGTGGAAGAGAAGTGGAGGAGTTGAGTGGCTCAGTGGGCGGTCGGTGTAGGGTGATTTTGAGGATTCAGAAAGTTTTAGTGGTTTTATGGACACACGATTAGAAGCCAATGCATGCCCCATACATATTCACTTCTTTGAGTGTTATCTGCAAAAATTTCATTGATAATAAACAAAAATACTGCACTAAACTAATATGACTGATCAGAGCACCAGTGTGAACAAGATGGCTTTTTGCTGGAAACTGAAGGTTTCCTCAGCGAGTTGTAACGAATCAGTCCATCTATACCAAAGAGAGCATCAGCTATCGATATACGTGGATAACTTGGGTAATTTTATAGTGCACATAATGCACTGACGAGACCACATCGAAGTTTAAACAAAGATTAAAAAGTTGGTTTGCAGGTATAACTTGAAGAAAGGAAAACGGAAGTGGGAGACGAAAATGGTAATCAATGACATGTGCCATCAATTGATATTGGAATTTGCTTGCTCTTATAGCGTTCAAAACTGATTGAGAAATCCATTGCAAGAAACAAAAAGGAGACATCATGACTGTGCTGTTGGCAAGCAAATTTCGGAAGAGGATTTGTGAGAACTATAATAATTTGAACAAGAGAACTGAGAAGAAGCTGAGATTGTTGTCAACACCACTAGTAAATTTCACAAGAATCGCCATCTTTAAACCTGAAAACTCATTTATTCAGTCAAAATTCTCAGCTTTAACTAACCCAAAAACTAAAACTAATCCAAGCTACACGGACTAAAATTTACAGCTACATTAATATAAAATTCCATTTCTTCTATTAAGGAAGTGCAGAAAAAAATGGTCACGGGAATTTTCCGTAGCGCTGCCCGTACACGAGTAAAATACATAACCGGAAAACCAAAAACCAAATAAGCGAGATACATACAGTTAGCTTAAAAATAGCATCATTATTCCTGTGAGCACACTGAAAAAGCTCATAGTAAACGGAAGCAGACTCAAGATTACCTTCAAGCTGCATTTGAAGGGAATTCCAACTGATTCACAATCAAAGCAATACAATCTCGATGTAAGAAAAAATTATAGAATTTAGAATTTCGAAAACCGAGAGAGCAGAGACAATCCAAGAGAGAGCAAGAGAGGCCACGAACCGGAAAGAAATGGAAACGCAGCCACTGTATGAAGAGGTGAAGGCAGATAGATCTCTGGGCCTTTCTTATTATCTGACAGTTCAAATATTTGGCAATGGCCCATTGTTTTTGGTCCAACTTGTATCACTAGGATTAATCTTTCTTTAAACAAAAATTTGTTAGGTGGCATGGTTCTGATTTTTTATATTTAGTCAAAAAAAATGACGCAAATGTTAGAGATTTTTAATTTTTACATTAACATTGTCAAATATTTATATGGGAGAGTTAAGCTTATATGTAAGACAACTATAAATTAAAATTGATATCGTGGACACCTATTTGTAAGTATCTATGTGGGCACCTGGGTGACGTGACACTTCCTAGTGCTGTCACGTCACCAGGTGCCCACACAGGTATCCACGGTAGATGTCCACAGTATCAGTCCTAATTATACATTATATATATATATTATCCTATACTTTTAAATATCGAATTCGATATAATAACATAATTGGTTACTGATAATTCAAACTACAATTCTAAATCCAAAAACTAAAAAAATCGTGAGAATACAAATTAGATACAACAAAATCAAAAATATTTTATTCAACTAGGAGCTACTAATACTCATAGAATACAACAATATTTCTGCATAACTAGATATAGTTGCTTTAGCAGTAGGAAAGTAGCTACATCGATGGCCTTAGCTCCCATCTGTGACTGATAATCGTGATACAAAACTAAGTGCATATTACACATATGCTAGTGGACGAGAGCCCGAATTCGGCTTCGGTGGCGGTGGCGCCGGCCTGGGGGTTTTCCCAACAATACCTTCACTTGAGTCGATCCCAACACAATCATAATCGGTGGCCCTTATCGACCACTTGCACAAACTCTCTTCTACATGATTTAAAAAACCCGAAAGGCGCGAATCCGAGCTTCCGGGCAGTTTGTTGTTTCTATTTCCATATGCGTAATCCGCATGGAGACCATAAGTGCTCAAAAATCTTGCTTGGATCCCCAAGAAAGATAATATTACCGTCATTATAATAATGATGCTGGTGTTGGAGTACTTCATCTTTCTTGAGTGAAGTATAATATATGAAGGGTTTTGGTTGAGCTAGCTGTAACTAAACAAGAGCTCAAGTTATTTATATAGAGGCCATGGGAACTGTTCATAAACAGTGGGTGGTTTTTAATTTAAAATTATTTTAATCTTCCTGTTTTGGATCCATTGTAGGTTACATTTAGTCAATCACGTACGTGTGAGTACACCAATATAAATTGTTATCATCATTATTTTGACCATTTTTTTTTTCTAAATTTACCTGCTACATTTGATTCTCCGAGACCAACTTTATTGTGTACATTATATATATTGATTGATATTAATACATAACAGGTCCAGACAAAACAAAAAATGGATCATGAAATTCAGTGTGAATTTTTGTAGGTTTGAAAAATCAGAAACAGTCAAATTATACACCATAAGACATTTGAAAAACGAGGAATTTGGTTTTTTAATGTGGTTGGGAGAGAATCAGCCACTTACTGTTTATCTTTTATCGCTATATAGTCTAATATATATATATATATATATATATAAAGAAATGATATGATGGGCACCAAACATGGGCACCATATCAAATTTGGTATATATATATATATATATATATATAAATATTAGAGAAAATTTTTTGATTGCTACCATTCTTAAAACAAAGTAGAGTAATCCATGCTCCAAGATGCACAGACGAATTGGTAAGATTTGTGGTGACGTGAGATCCTCTTCCTCGGCTTCACGGGTTTGATCCTCGTTTGAATTATATTCTCTACTGAAATATCGTGGGGTATGATTTGGGGATAGACCTGTTATATAAGTCTCCTCCCTCAAATCATGTCTATTTCTATATATACCTCGATTTTAAACATATATAGATCAAAAGGTTTCTGTTAGCAATAGACTAACTTTCTAAACAACTAGACATAATCCATTCCTCGTTGTGGTAGACGTCGAGTTCAAACCCTTCATTCATGTTGTAACGAAAGTAAAATAAATAAATCAATAAATAAATTTTAGCTAAAACGATTAAAGAATGTAAAGAAAATGTGAACAAGAAACCTATACATGTGTAACATGTCTACATTGGCTAGCAATAATAATATTATTTGATTAGACAATCAGCTTTAAGTACTTTTATTCAAAGAAATGGTTGAGTTTGTATGCAAAAAATTTTCTTAACTCAAAAAAAAAAAAAAAACATGTTGATTGAGGTAGCCATGACGACGGACCGAGTAAAAACATCCTCCGCGTTGACTCGAGAGAATTGGCATTTATTTGACTTTCTATTCACAGTGACAAGTTAATTTACATGCGCAAGATTGTTGACACAGCTTATATATAATAACATTTTTACTGAAGAACTAGAATAATAATTTCGAAAGAATTGGCATTATTGGACTTTCTATTCAAAGTCTTGTGCATGATTTTTTTTTTAAGTTAGCTATTAAAGGCTAATATCCAATAAAAATCAAGGTCCCTTTGTTTACGAACATCGGACCTGACATTTGTGGTATAAAAATATAGATAGTGTCGTGTTCTACATTAAATTATAAACCCACTCACTAATATTCTATGGACAATTGCAAGAACTTACGAAACTCACAATTTTATTAAAAAAAGACTTCATGAACAGAACCGTCTAGTCCACTGCAGCCCTATAAAATATAAATGGTCGACTTAAAAGTGAGTATTGTAAGAATATTTCTGCTTGTTGCCTGGAAACAATGGGGCATTCATTTGACTTCCAAGAGCGATAAGTTATGGATTTGGGTGGGTTTAGGCCAATAATTCAGAGCTCAATTCCGAAATGTGCAAATCCCAAATTGGAGACGAATCAAATAGTCGGAATATTATATTAATCAATGTCTCAATAACCATCAATGGCATCCTCCCCCAACCAGAACGAAGATACAAATGACATCATAACATCCAAAACAACCATATTTTAGCACAGCGTTGATTAAGTTAATAGAATACATCACATACAAACAGAGATTCAAAGCCAGTAAATAGATGAGAGTTACAGGATTCTTCATCAATCTGAATTTCTGAATCCGCAACACCATTCTCTATGTTTATGTACAGGACGATGCAGGAGGGTGTTATCGGGCATGGCTCTCTAAATCTTCCGAGATGTTGAACAAGAACTGTGGTAGAGAAGCTATCCTAGGGAGGTTGAGCAGTAATTCTCCCACCGAGTCCTTCCTGGACATAGCCGGTGCCTGGTTGTGCAAGGTTGTTTCGTTAGACTCGTCATGGCGTTGAATATTGTTTTCGCTGGTTGATGCACCAACAGCATAGGATTCATCAGTTCTCTTGTGCTCGAAGGAGAATTCAGGATGGACGTCACTTCTAGATTGGGAGTTTGAAACTGCAGCAGTATCTTTCTGCAGGAGGCAGCAAAGAGAATTTACTCTGGACATCAGCAACTTCTCATCTGAGTCTGGCATGTTTTGGAGGTCACTAAACAAGCACCGGTTTATATCATCCAACATTTCAAGGCTCTGCCAATCTTCACTGGATAGAACTGGATTGCTCGAAGTTCCGTGCTCTGATATCCTGCTCTCAAGATGGCTCACTAAGTCACTCATGGACATAGAAGAATGGAGCCCAGGTACCCTGATCTGATCCCAGTTGCAGAGTGCTTTGAATTGCTCCATTCCACCATGTTTGAAATCTTCAGCAGCCATGGTGTCCTTGCCTGAATGCAATTATTGTTATCATAGGGTTAGTAGAGAAAATGACTACTTGAAGCGGGATTCCAGAGGAACACAAAGGGATAAAAGTTGAACATCAAACATATCGATATTTAATTGGCACCTCAAGTAGAATGTACAAACAAAGGAATAATTAAATCGATAGTAACAAATTGCAACCAGCCAAAAACATTTACTGAACTGGCAGCATATCGCAGTAGAGGCGATAAAAGGATATCGATAATCTTGTTCTAGTAATAAATTTGGAGCCAGTTGCAAATGACTTGCGTGCTGAAACTTTCAGGTTTTGGATCTGAAAGACCAGAACAGAGGAACATACAGATTTAAAATGTAACTGCCCAAATAATAGATAGCCTCTTTAAAAATTATGATATACTGGAGAGGCCCGTAAATTCTTTGGCTTTTCACTGGATGTGCCAGAGTATATTCTCAAACTACGGTTTGGGGTTATACAGTGTTAGGAAAGGCAAATATTTGTTATTACACAGGAAGACATTTTGATACCATAAGTAAGTGAAAGATCCTTGATCAATTCTAGAACACAAATTTTTGGTGGTTGACTCCAGTAACAAAAGAACACATAGAACATACTAAGCAACAACAATATTACTGCCTAGGAACCGTGCAGGACAAAATGCTTTAAACATGGAGGAAAGTCAAGTTATGCCCACGAACAAAAAGAAACTTAAGCAGCAAAACCTTGAAAATTTATGACAACTGTACCTGAACAAGGTGATGGTGTTTCACGAGGGTAAGTTTCAGAACTTCTGCTAAGAGCATCTTGATCATTCTTCGAGGAAGAAGATTGAACCCCTGACGATGAATTGGTATTATGTATGGTGAAAAGGGAAGGACTTCCCTCTCTATTCAAATCAATTTCACTGTTTTCATTCTGATCATCAAACATAGAGTGTCTGGGTTCAAAATAAGGAGAATCCAATGTTATCTCTCCCTGTTGACTAAGGAGGTTCAGACGGGGATCACATTGAATGAGTTTTTCAAAATGTTTCCCTAATAAGCCCTGTTGGCACTCCAGATGATGTCGTCTACAACAAGAAATAAGAATGTCACAGTATTGTAACAATACCATAATGCTACAGCACTCCAGCGCAGAAGGATAGAAAAGCACGATATGAAATTTCATTTCACCTCGATCATACATGGCATGCTCGATTTCTAAACAACAATGTCAAGACACATGAATACCTTTCAAAAACCACAAATAGAATCTTCATATAAACGTGATGCTTTATAACTCAGTCAGGTCCAAGATCGCGTAAAAAAAAAACTTTTCTCGGATGACCATGAATTTAGTATGAGTATGAATACAGAAGCTTGTTTGAAAGGAAGCCAGAGACACGTGTGGAAGATTGCTTGAATAGACATAACCATATGTAATCAAGCCAAGGAAAGACTTAGCTAACCTATGTATACTAGCTTGTCCACCAGTAAAGTCTGCAGTCGCCTGCCATAGGGTGTGCTTCCTTGGTTGAGGATTAGTCTCCCTGAAGAAAAGAGGTTGTCGCGCCAGCTGCATAAGGAACAACATGAGGATCATATAGCCATGTGTTAGAAATTGGGTGGCAGTTCAACTCCCATCAACTAATAAAAATAAATCATAAGAAAGCTTCATACCACTACATCCAAAGTTCCAGGACCATCATCCGGGTAATTTGCCTTCAGAGACATGATATCAGACCACTGAAATTCAATTTTATTTTTAAGACCACCATCAAGAACTTCCCACACCAGCTTATGCTTTGCAAAATAACATTTTGCTACCAAGTCTCCTTCATATCTCGATTTATACTGCACAGCCAGGACATGATTTCCAGATTTCAAGTTTCAACCGAAATTTCGTTTTGGACAAATTTCATTTCCAATTGACTGAAACGGAAACGTACCTCCCATGTTCCAATTCGAAGAATAGAAGCAGGAAAATTTGAAGCTTTCAGCTTATCGCCAGATGCAGCAGCAGCTTTTGTTTCTTTTTTACCGTGTCCATGACATCCAACCTTCGGCTTATTTGCTTGGGATAGTTTCATCTGGATCAGCTCCAAGAGTGAAGGGCTTTTCCTCAGCCGTAAACCCAATGGACTCGGCTCAGCAAGTGGGTTGTATTGTGATGCTGGAACATCGAAACCACCCATTGCACGACTCTGTAAAGTAATTAAACCACATATCATATGAATAACATACTGACCAAATATTGACATTATTACTTTGATATCCACAAAGATAAGCATACAGCTGGGGTCCAAGGAAATCGAATAAAATCCCAACGTAAAGAACTACTAATTTTACAAATACTCCAAGAATAATCACAATTAAGTGCATACGCACACGGCACACGACACGAGGAATACACAACACTAATTCTTTGCTGGCGAACTTTCGAGTAAAAATCATTAACCACTCAACACAAACATACAGAAAACCAACCAACCCAGTTCATCACCAAGAAATTACACACTCACATAAAAAAATAATAATAGCTTGCATCAATAGCAGTAAAAAGCCCTAAACACAAAAACCCCAGATACAAAATTAAAAAAAAAAATTCAAACTTGACAGATAAATCAATACCATTAACACACATCAGAACATTTATGCTGTTCTTTCCCAGAGTAAAAATAGAAAAAATTCCAAAACAATCACAAATATTAAACAAAAAGGGCACCTGCAAGCACGAAAACAAAGAAAACAAAGCACACAAAATTACTCTGAGGCGCTTTTGGAGCGGTCCGTGCTCCTCTTCCAAAGGATCCTCCACTTCCATCTTCACCTGCGCCATCTTCTCTCCGTGTGGCTCTGATTCACCGTTTTTCATCAACTGAACCATTAACAAGCCGATGAACTGCTACCACACCTGTTTATTTCTGGTCGGATCGAACAACAGCGAAACCCTGTGAGAAGGAAAAGGAGCGGAACACTGGATCGGCGCGTCAACTCGGTGAGTTCGCTGAATTGTTAAGCTATGACTCGAAGTAAGACGAAACAAGCAATGGATGCGTAATCGAATTGAAACGCTGAATATATTATGAACTCTGTTCACACGTGTCGACTTCTCTAACAATTTCTTCGAGTTTGGGTTTTTTTTTAACCTTTTCTTTGTGTGCAGAATTACGATTCTGGAATCGAGCTTATATAATTATACTTCTGTTTCCCTGATTATAATTAGTAACTTTATCTCAAAATTTTTATTATACATTGTATATTTATTTTTATTACAACAAGTAAACCATATTATGTATCATTAACTGAAATAAATTATAATATTACCTTTTATTTCTATATTTGTATAGTATAAACAATAAATATTTTCAATTGATATCTATTATTATAAATTATTATAAGTCGATCCAAAATTCTTTTAATTAGACGAACATGATCATGAAATTAAAATTTATCGAAAAAATATATCTTTCAAGTGTCCTGCTTAAGATTTATTTGTTCATGAATGATAATTTGGTTTGAGATAAAATCTTTGTCAAATTATTTATATGAAATTGCAATTTTTTTACATGTAATATATATGTTTTAATTCACTGGATTTAAATTAGGTGGCAGATAAAAAACTCAATAAATAAATAATTAAGGGGTAATTGTGTCTTTTCGTATCACCAATGGTGAGCAGTGAGCTTCGCTGGGCTGGCCGTCACGTGAGTAGAGTGGATATAAGTGTGTGGCCCATATATATCTTGAAGCTTCCTGTGGCAGTCACCATCGGACGGCTGTGATTTTCTTGTATGACACGTGTAAGATTCGGATACCCCGATCCTCGCACGTCAGAAATCAATTGTTTTTAAATAAATATATTGAAGTGGATAATATTCGATGATTGGAATTTTGTCGTGTTGTTAAAAATGGATGTGCATCTTTCTTTTTGGATAAAAAAAATATATATATATATATATATATATATATATATATATTCTGATCAAGTTGACAAAATTAAATAATAATAATTAATGGTTGGGATATTTTCTTATATCAATTCAAGAACAATGTACTGATTCTCAAGTACTGAAAAATAAGAATATAAAATTAAAGTGTTTGCACGAAATGGGCCTTCCATCGAATATACTAATCGCAGACAAAGCGCAACATGTCTTCTGACCCAAATTATATGGGCCTTAACAAATCATGGCAAGGCCCAAATACACAATATTGACTTGAAATGTCAAATTTATATCTTGACAGTATTTTTTTATGTATTTTGAAAGCATATGCTCTATAGTCTGTTTTTAAATATATTGTTGGAATTTAATGAAATGTGGGCTTCTCTTTTGGTTTTCCTTTTAACAAAAATATGGTCATTTAAAATATGGTCACATGGTCTGAAGAGTCACTGATTATGTATTCAATACATGCATCTCAAAGGACATCAATACATGATATCTGGTATGTGTAGAAAAGTCTCACATTTCCCTATTTATACAACCAACTTTTTCCATTCGAAAACACAACATTCTATCCATTCTCTTTGCATTTCCACACTGATACAGTTTAGGTGCGGTTCGGCGTAGCCTCGTGCTTTCGGTTACCTGCTCGGCTCCGTCGTTGTACCCTGGGAAACCGCGCACAACGTCGTCCTTGGAAGCACTCAGGCAGAATGAATCTGTTTTAAGGGCACTGTGTTCTAGCACAGGCCTCGATTTATTGCTATCCCTAGTAGTGGTTTTTCGATTCGTTTATTTGTGTTTAGGATGAATTGGATATAGAATTTAAATCATTTGTCTAAGTATCACGATACTTATAATTATACATAATACATTATTTATACATAATACATTATATATATGTCACGAGCTTTAGAATTTTTATGCTGATTAGTCTCAGTTTCTCCCCTAAATCCTCTAAAAAAAAGTTAAATTTTCTATAAAATAATATTTGGCGGTTCCTCGTATCCCTTGTCGGGATATGAGATTCCCCTGATCGGAAGTAAGCTGCGGATGGTCCTACTCGCCAGCAAATGGACAAAGACTAATGAATTGCTTGTCCCAACAATTACATGATTAAATTGTACCCTTTTCGTTTTTTCTTACATGAAAAATGGGTACAATACATGCATGGCAACGGATAATTGTGTTATACAATGAGAAGCTTCTTTATTCGATGTACAAAAATTTTTGACAAAGTTGTTATTATTGTCTTTCCAAACACTCACAATCACCCCAACAAGTATACCCAAATTGAACTTGATTTAGAGTAATAAATTGTTGAACCTTGATCTAATATTCTATTATACTGGTTACATATAATCGAGGAGCATAACTAAGATGTTATACTTGAGCTACGTTGTGAAAGTCGCTATGCGCTAGTCGGACGTTAGACCAACGCCTAGCACCTAGGCGGAGACTAGGTCGGATTTCATAGTATGAAAGTAAATAAGACATATTATACTCAAACACAATAATATAAATTTTAAAATGAGTTCAAATTTACACGATTAATAGAAAAATATAGATTTATTACACTTTTCCTTCTCCATAATTTTCAGTAACTTGTTCTTGATCAGACACAACTTGTTGTTGGTCAAATGGATCTTTTTTGGGCTTTCAATTTTTTTCGTGGCCAAATGGGTCTTTTCTTTTTGAAAAAGGGCCGCAACAGTGCATGAGCCGATTCAACAGCGCCTGGACTGATTTGGCGGCACCTAGTTCAGCCGGTTAGGTTTGTTCCGTGCGTCCGACCACCGCCTAGCGTCTAGGCGGCTGCCAAGACCGATTTTCACAACACCGGAATCGGACAAATATAACTAGTATAGACATTTGTCTAATAATCAGTATCGGTGAAACACGTAACCACTATTACCTCTTTGGTTTGTAACATTGCCCTAACACTTATAACAACAATCATATGGTTCTTATAGGTATTATAGTTAGTATTTCATGTTAGACTATTATAAGTTCCAAGTTGGTAGAATTGTTTGGAGGATGGTGGCTTGAGAATTTGCGTCTACAAATTAATGATAAATTGAAATTTAACGTATATTTAGATGATTATACGATGTAACGTATTTGAGCATCATCACCACTAACTATCTATATATATGTTTTTATAAATGATAAATAAACCCGGGATCTACTTTCCCGAAAGTTAGCTCACCTTAATCAACCAAATGGATTGAAATATAGCAACTGTTCATGGCACCCCCACAGAATCTTCGTCTATTGAGAGATCGCGCAGGGGCATCGCGGAATCCCCTACCGAAGTGACTGAACCACCACTTCTTGATCCGTTCTTTCCAGCAGAGGGAACATTTACTTTATTTGAGGATTTTTTCCTGAACGTGATGCTCATCTGATCGTACGAGATTGTGACACTATCGATCGAGAGTGATTAAAATTTAGAACAACAATCTAAAAACTATGTTTCAAACTAGGTAATATACTAAAAGGTTCAACATTAAATCGAATGAATATCCTTGAGTACTAATGCATAACGGGAAAGAATACATATATATGTCACGAGCTTTAGAATTTTTATAGCTGATTAGCTTCAGTTTCTACCCCTAATACCTCTAAAAAAAGTTAAAATTTTACTATAAAATAATATTTGGCGGTTCCTCGTATCCCTTGTCGGGATATGAGATTCCCCTGATCGGAAGTAAGCTGCGGATGGTCCTACTCGCCAGCAAATGGACAAAGACTAATGAATTGCTTGCCCCAACAATGACATGATTAAATTGTACCCTTTTCGTTTTTTCTTACATGAAAAATGGGTACAATACATGCATGGCAACGGATAATTGTGTTATACAATGAGAAGCTTCTTTATTCGATGTACAAATTTTTTTGACAAAGTTGTTATTATTGTCTTTCCAAACACTCGCAATCACCCCCACAAGTATACCCAAATTGAACTTGATTTAGAGTAATAAATTATTAAACGTTGATCTAATATTTTATGCACTATCGGGCGCTAGACCAGCGCCTAGCACCTAGGCGGAGACTAGGTGTCGTTAGACGGATTTCATAGTATCAAAGTAAATAAGACATATTATACTCAAACACAATAATATAAATTTTAAAATGAGTTCAAATTGACACGATTAATAGAATAATATAGATTTATTACACTTTTCGTTCTCCATAATTTTCAGTAAATTGTTCTTGATCAGACACAACTTGTTATAGGTCAAATGGGTCTTTTTTGGGCTTTCAATTTTTTTCGTGGCCAAATGGGCCTTTTCTTTTTGAAAAAGGACTGCAACAATGCATGAGCCGATTCAACGACGCCTGGACCGATTTGGTGGCACCTAGGTCGGCCGATTAGGTTTGTTCCGTACATCCGACCACCGCCTAGCATCTAGGCGGCTGCCTAGACCGATTTTGACAACACCAGAATGGACAAATATAACTAGTATAGACATATGTATAATATCACTATCGATTAAACACGTAACACTAGGTGGCTGCCTAGACCGATTTTTACAACACCAGAATCAGACAAATATAACTAGTATAGACATTTGTCTAATAATCACTATCGGTGAAGCACGTAACACCTCTTTAGTTTGTAACATTGCCCTAACACTTATAACAACAATAATTTGGTTCTTATAGGTATTATAGTTAGTATTTCATGTTACACTATTATAACCTCCAAGTTGGTTGGCTTGAGAATTTGCCTCTACAAAATAATGATAAATTGAAATGTAACATATATATAGATGATTATACGACGTAACGTATTTGAGCATCACCACTAACTATCTATATATATGTTTTTATAAATGATAAATATCCGCTTCATCTGATCGTACGAGATCGTGACACTATCGATCGAGAGTGATTAAAATTTAGAACAACAATCTAAAAACTATGTTTCAAACTAGGTAATATACTAAAAGGTTCAACATTAAATCGAATGAATATCCTTGAGTACTAATGCATAACGGGAAAGAATACTTCGTTGGGGAATCTATAATGTTGCACATGTGACATGCAAGTGAATGAAAAAGGCAAACGACAAACGTAGTAGCAAATTGCTAGAAACCTCTTTCCCTGTTCGTTGTGACAGTTGAATCCGTGAGAAAGGGCCCATTCTATTGAAACGTCCGTAAACCATTAAATTCCATCTTTTGGTCCTCAAAAATCACCTTCTCAGTATCCGCATAACTAGGGGGGATTTTTCTGGTCTGTTCGAGCCTCGGGTGAAATTATTTATAGACGTTCTCGTACCATCCACGAGATAATTGGTAGAGCGAGATATAAAAGAGGTTGTATATGTCGCGTCTCATAAGTTCAAAATTGAAACGAGCCTAATCTTTTAAAAAAAGGACGTACAGTACTTTTGTGTTTCCGAGCCAAAGTTCGAGCACAAGAAAGTCGCAATAGATACTTTATTCAATACAAATTCTCTTCGTAGTTCCTACGGCACGGAGATGATGGGGTCGATCCATGGATTTTCCTTCCTTTTTTTTGCCCCATATTTCCATCCATGGTGTAAGCTATGACAGCGGTCTTTACTTTTTTTCACAGTTTTATCTTCTTTATTCATGAGTCACAAATATGTCATACAAGAAAATTTTCTGATTTCCTTCCGAGTTATTTTTGCTGAGATAAGTTCTTTGATGAACCTGAAAACTTCCACGTGAGATGCCAATAATTTCTCATGCAAGAGTGGGGCCATCGGCCAACTCCTCCTTTTTTGTCTCACGCCAAACTCCAAAATTTGCAAGAATCCACCCACCCTCTTCCCACATTCTTCCATTTTCCCTCTGCAAATATCCATCTCAAATCAAAATTTGATAGGCATTCTGCTGAAAGATCAACCAAGTTTTGGAAATGGCCTTTTGGTCATCACTTCCTTCTGTGTTTCTTCTTGTAATTGTTCTCTGTAGTATCTCTGGCAATAATGTGGCTGGTTATGGTGACGCTAAGCAACTTTTGCTACTGAAAAGGCGTCAAATACCCGCATGGAGGGATGATGCACAGCCTCAGATATCAAGTGAGTATATAACAAGAAACACATTAATTGTTCGATATATCGGATAAGATATCAACATGGTGTTTCCTCGAATGTTTCTGTCGAAATCTTTGTTCCCACAAAATCTGTTATCTATGTTTGACATTGTTTAGTAGCAGGCATTTGCTTTATTCATAACTTGAAGATTGAATACATACTTTATTCAAGACACTGTGGCAAGGTTAGATTAGTTCAACTCAGAAAGCTTTTCCAATTACATTAACTTGTTGGTTTGTTTCATGAGTTTGAGTTGTGAGGCTTGGTAAAGAAAAAATGGAAATGCCATGTTCATGTTCTAGTTCAGACAAGAACAATATTACTAGAGTGCTCCATATTTTAAAGGTGTAAATTTATGTTTTTTGTTGAAGAAACCTTGGTTATCTGTCCTTTAGTTAAGGATTCAGGAGGCAATGTTGATGCAAAGCCTACTAAAACCAGCTATAGCACATGTTAATCCAGCATAACTTTGTCTAATTATAGTAGTTGAAATCCGTTATCAGGGACTCAAAATTCGGCTACTATACTTGAAATGAAGCACATAGACCACTGCTCCGGATCAATGTCGGAATTGGACCAAAGGCTCGGAAAATGCCTTGTTGCAGACGATATTCGAGTTAAGTCTATACAATCACACATCAAGAGTGTACTTTCTAGCCAAACAGAATCCTCGAAGACTCGGATCCCTATTACCTCTGGCGTGAAATTACAGACACTAAACTACGTTGTCACGGTAACTTTAGGAGGCCGAAATGTTACGATGATTGTTGATACTGGAAGTGAGCTGACGTGGGTTCAATGCTTACCTTGCAAATTGTGCTACACTCAACCAGAGCCCCTCTTCAACCCTATGATATCTCCTTCATATCAATCAGTTCTCTGCAACTCACAAGCATGTAAAACTCTACAGTTGGCCACAGGCAGCTCAGGAATATGTGGATATAATGCAGCTACTTGCAACTATGTTGTCACATATGGAGATGGATCCTACACTCATGGGGAACTGGGTCGGGACCGTTTACTTCTTGGATCAACCGTGGTTGATAGCTATGTGTTTGGATGTGGTCGGAACAATAAGGGCCTGTTTGGGGCAGCTTCGGGATTGATTGGATTAGGAAGGAGCGATCTTTCATTGGTTTCTCAGACTTCTGATTTGTTTGGAGGAGTTTTCTCCTATTGCTTGCCTGATACTGATGCTGCAACTTCAGGTTCACTAATGCTAGGGGATGATTCCTCAGTTTACAAGAACTTTACACCAGTTTCTTACACAAGATTGGTGATGAATCCAATGCTTGACAGCTTCTACATTCTGAACTTGACTGGAGCAAGTGTTGGTGAGGTGAGTTTAGAGCCTCCAGGTTTCGGAAAAAGTGGGATCTTCATCGATTCGGGGACAGTTATAACAAGGTTGCCTCCATCGATATATAAGGCCATTAAGTCCGAGTTCTTGAAACAGTTTTCAGGGTATCCCCTAGCCCCAAGTTTTTCAATCTTGGATACCTGCTTCAATCTGTCAGCATATGAAGAACTGAACGTTCCTACAATTAAAATGAAATTCGAGGGAGATTCTGAGATGACTGTGGATGTTAGTGGGATGTTCTACTTTGTCAAAAGGGATGCATCTCAGGTATGCTTGGCTCTTGCAGGCCTTGCATTTGAAGATGAGATTGGTATTATTGGAAACTATCAGCAGAGAAACACAAGGGTTATATATGATACTAAGCAGATGAAACTGGGATTCGCAAGGGAAATTTGTAGTTACAGTTAGTTCAATTAGATCGAACGTATTTTTTGTTATATGATCTTCTTTGACGTTAATCTGAATGCACGGTAACACGCCAATAGTGCATACATTTTCTTCAACAAAAGCCAACGGCTAACAAAGAATAGGGCTTGAAGAATTGCTTTTGAGTTTTATTCCTCATATAAACTCGTATCTTGTAGTGTGGAGTTGATATAGAATATATGAACACCTCTTGTTTTTAATTTTGAACTCTATCCATGAACCAACCAGTGCCGACGAAATTCGTATATTCTATCAATGAAGGAAGTTTTATGTAGCATTCACTCAGTGGTTCGTAGTTCCGCAATCGAGATAGGACATTTGAGCTATTGAATGGCATAAAGTTTTTCAGTTTCATTCTCAACGTAAGTTAAAGATTAACTGCTGCGCCAAGAATCAGACTTGGAGTAACTAGAAAATGTGAAGAATTTATCAATTCTCACACCAAAAATTTCACTATTTTTGGGAGAACCATCCTATTTTTCCGAGCAACAACGTTTTCTCCTGTTCTATCTGCCTATTACATGAATGAAGGAGAAACCGAGAAGTACAAAATCAAGGAAAGCTTGAGGAACGAACTTCTGTGCCGTATCACATCAGTTATCTTTTCGGAATTGCCCTCATCAGTGGACAGAGTTGATAAGAGTGTCCATTTCTGTATTATTTGGATCTGATGTGCCGTCACTCTTCTTTGTCCTCAACATTTCAGCTGGAAGAATGGCAGCGTTAGGATCGCCACTAGGTATCAAAAACAAAATCACGAGTGGAAGAACTCGGAAAACGCTCCTTATTAATATGGCCAACCAAAGGTTGTCAAATGTCGTTCTTGTCACGTTCAAAGAGTGGAGAAGGAGGCCTCCAGCCCAAGATGCTGTAAAAGAACCTACATGGTCTATTGCCATAAGCAAGGCGAAGAATGTGCCTTCTATACCAGAGGGACAAAGCTTGGAACTTAGTACAAGAAGAGGCATCCACTTCAGACGACCAATCATGTGAGAAACTGCTGAGTCGATTACAACTAATGCATAATCTGGTAAGCCAAATTGCAAGTTTATACGCGAAACTAAGATTAAATCAAGCATTCCTGATGCTCCATAAAGTAACTGTGCCCAGAAAAGTACGCCGCGAAAAGGGTGCTTTCTGAAGGCATTTTGATAGAGGAGAACGCCTAGAAGAGAGCCGACTGCACCAACAGCTGATATGGATCCCACCACCTCCTGCAATAAATTAACAAGAATTACCCCGTTTCTCTTCAGTCATATACTTCGGATGTATACAAAAGTTTTGAGCACATAATGTTGGATGAGCCAATTACATCATTTTGCTGTCAACAAGTGAGAGTTACATAAGTAAAGAAAGAGGGAGTACTTGTGAAAACGATGGGCCGGTTTTAGCATCTGTATACCAATAAAACATTCCCTCGTGTATGTGCAAACTCACTGCCAGTGACAAGTACATGTACAAACATGGCCGCCAAACAACGGGGCATTTTAGAGCTGTCCACATAACCATACCAGCATCCACAAATTTCTGATTCACCTGTTCTAAACCAATTTCATAAGCTCAGGTACATTAAAATAGAAGACTAGAATGTTATTCAGAAAATGGTATCTTACTCGCTTATACGAAACATTCCGGATAAAGGGCTCTTGTATTATCATTCCCACCAAGATTACTAATCCAGCTGGAATGCTAAGAAGTCCAAACACCCCCTGTAAGGAAATCACCGCGACAAGTTATATGCGAGAAGGAATCCTCACCTGGAGCATGATGGAATTACATTGCAGAGATATTCAGATTGTTATCAGAAAGAATTGGTTCATCTAAAACCAGCATTTAACTAAATGTAGTACCATTAAATTTTTAAACCATACGTTATGTTGAATGTCTAAGAGTTATAAATTTTATACCACATTCAGTATCAACTTGTTAGTACTCTTCACGTCAAAACCCAAAATAATTAGTCCAAAAGAAAAAAAGGTGTGAAAAAAATGGTAGCTACAGAAATAAGATAGTAGCAAACCTTTGATCCAATAATATGAACTAGAAAGCCGCTAATTGTGTATCCGATTAATTGCCCTACAGAGGAGCTGAATCCACACAAGCTCTGCATGTCTCCAGCAAGAGAAGGATGTCTTATGCTATTCTCAGTCACACATGCATCAATAGTCACATCCGCAACGGCCACTCCAAGGCTCCCACCTATTAGAAGTAACAATGCATATACAATGTACAAATTTGTTTGGATCGATAGAATAATCATGGACGTGGCACCGATAACACCTGGAACGAAAAAGGTCAATTAACATCAGCACAAAATTTTGCAGTGGACTGGTACTTGTTAAGTCATAATTTCGAAAACAGAGCTGCACAAACATCAAAATGCTTTCATTGATAAGAGATAAGTGTGGATTTGGTGTAAGAGCACATTGCTAAAGGCTAATAGTAATTAATCTCATTCTTCTTTCAGTACCCAGAAAACAATTCTGGTGTGATTCCCACTGTCATGTTCTCTGTTAGCCAGAAGGTCTTTAAAATATGAAAAGTATAGCATGAGAATGCCAATACGAGAGAATAAGAGGTGACTTCAACCGTTCACCAGGGTAGAAATGCAGTGACAAAAGGAAAATGGGCACAAATACTTCATTCCAGTGTATTGGTCCTACACTTCCGCATTCGATTGATATATACACACAACCAAGATAATCAATCTTTTTGGATACTTCTTCTAATGCGTTGCACTTTGCAGTTCTCCAATTGTAAACATTGTGTTTCCTCAACTAATTCCTTCCACAGATTAGCTATGATAAAACAAAAATTTTAGATCCAAGCGCTTAGTAGCCCGTGTATTAATTGGAGACATCGACTTGAAAATGTATAATGGTTTTTAGCATGGTAAGCCTGAAAAAAATGGAAAATGTGTCTGAAATATCTCATTAACCTTTTTTATTAGCCCGATGAAGCTCTATGACTGTCTTATGCATCAGTAGTGCTTTCCAGTTAATAGAGTGCTTGTTTCCCTGTTCCTAGGACATGTTTAAGAGGTTTAATCATATCTATCTAGGTTCCATGGTAGCATCGAGCACCTCTATATTTGCATATACTTTATTTATGTATAAATCATGTCAAAACTACAATCTAGCATTAAATATTCAAGTGATTAGTAGTGTTAAAAGATCCTTCCGAAATAATCCATTAACGAAGTAACTGATCCTTCCTTCATAAATCCACACCTCTCCACTAAATACATTCAAGTTTTGTCCATCAACATCATACCATAAGATTAGCCATGAAGAATAAAATTTCATGTACATATTCTAAGCAATTGCCGATAAAATCGTGGGAGGCATACATAACCAAGATCCTTGAAATGAATCATAATTGAAGTCTGCAATCTTGATTCTTGATCGTGCAAGAAGATGCTAATACAGAAGCCGTGTAGTGTTAAGCAGGAACTAGCAAATATGCCACTAAAGCAAGATCAATCCTATCAAGATATAATTAAGTGACAGTTGACTTTCGATTTACCAGCAATGATGAAGTATGGTCTCCTTCTGTTTCCAGCAATGGGAACAGTATCTGTGAAAAGACCCCACAAGGGCTTAATAATCCAAGGGATTTGAATGAATCCGAAGTAAACCTGAGCTTCAGAGGGCTGCAATTTCTGCTCATCTTTCATGTAATACTGTGTGCTCACTTTGCTCAACCCCATACAGAGCCCCTGGTTGATCCCGTACACAATAACCACCCCCAAAACAAAGCTCCAGTGCAGCTCATCACTCAGCTTTCTCAACCAATAAAAGGGGCCAACAATCAGTCCCAAGATTCCATCTTTTCGGGCCCTTTCAACTTGGGGATGTTTTTCTTGAAGTGGGACTTCTTCTTCCAGATCCATTCTTGCAGATTAATTCTTCATGTGACCGTACTGGTTACAATCTCGAACGTTTTCTTGGAAAAGAAAAAAGAAGTTTTCAAGAGAAGTGGATCAACCAGTATCTGGAAAAAAAGTTCAAGATTCATCAGGTGTCTTACGCGTTGTTGGTAGAATTGTCAGTTGGGACGTAGGCAAGCAAAGAAAGTTCGGTGATGGAAACATGAATGAATGAAAGTGAAAGCAGACGACTTTTGAACGAAAATCGTTTGAAAGTAACGGTTGGAAAGGTCGACGAAGTGTAGAGAGTAGAGGATGGCTTAGATGCAGAGATCCCGGATTTAGTATAGTTGGTAGATATTTGTGGTGAAAATTAGAAAATCCCGGATACATCTGTAGTTACTTCCATGGCAGGGGTGGTCGTTATTTTATATTATTACAAAAACACCCATTTATTTGTTAATAAATTTAATTATTTCCAATTAATATCTTTCAAAACTCAATTGTTAATTTACAAGACATCATCTTTTAAAACGTTAAAAAAACAAAAACGTACCAACGCCCGTTTTGTACCAAACATCCAAGAACCGTAGATTTTCCCTTTATCTTCTTCCCCTTCAATCCCGCATCTGAAAAGCCTGAGAAATCCATTGAAAATCAAAATCATCGTAGATTGAATCTGTTCAAGGTTAAAATAATGGTGAAAGCAAAGGCAATCAAGTTGTGGAGATTGAACTACAAGAGAGAACCGTCAGAAATAATCACGTGGTAAATACAACAACCTAAAACCTTTAAAAATTTTGTTGTTGCTTTCGAATTTCATGGGTCGAGTTGTGTTATTGATTGATTTGAATGTGTGTCGATCATGGTTTTGGTCGAGCATGTTGTGGGTCGAGATTGTGTGGTTCCTATCTAGTGTGGGTCGAAACTAGTGTTGGTCGAGTCTGGGCGTAGTGGTTTCCCAAAGTTAGAAATGTAAGCGCTTGGGTCGAGCAAAGGTAAATTATGGGTCCACTATCTAATTTGTGGGTCGAGTTTATAATCTATGGGTCGAGTTGTACCAAGACTCCACACAACTCTACCCAGATTGACAGACTCGACCCAGACTCCATCAGAACTCGACCGGATTGAAATAACTCGACCTAGATGAACATTACTCAACCATCATTTCTGCCTAATTTTATTTGAATGTTTTACATTCTGTCTTATAGATTTATTTTCCAATAAAACTTGAGAATGATCAAGGTTTTGAGTGCAAATTAACATATGAGTCGCAAGACGGAGAAGCGTATGAATAAATTTTGTCATTTTTGAATGAATATGAGATGCAACGAACGGTGGAAGACAGTCAGTTTGGCAATCTGATTAGATTTTCTAAAGATTATCTGAACGCGAATTTTTTTTTTATATTTTTTATGATCAGACAGGTAGTTGTGGAACTCGACCCAGAGTTCCCAGCTACACATGGAACTCGACCCGAACTCTACAGCTCAAGTACTACTGCTCAATTTTTTATATCTTTTCTTTCAATATATTTCCTTTATTTTCCTTCTGGGAATGTCAGAGAATAGAAAAACCCGCAACAACAAAATCAATAATATGTCGGAGAAGATCGAACACCGTGTGTTTTTAAATGACCCGGTATTTGAGTCACTATTTCTAATTTTTCCATTCCGGTAATTGCTCTTGTTTTGGGTAATATATATGTAATCTTGCTTCCTAGAACAAATTATCTAGGATTTGAGTTATTCAAAAAGTTTGTTTAAATTTCCATAAATATGAAAAAAGAAAAGCAAAATAAAAATATTACTAATGAAACTAATTCTTAATTTTTTCTCATCTCAGTTTAACATTTGTTTTAAAATTTTCCCATAAGTGACATTTTAAATTTACGCCTTTTATATTTTATCCCAATCTTGTATCAAAATTTTATGCATCAATTTAATCCATATTTGTTGGGCATATTTCATCAGGGAGAATCGAGGGTTAAACTTCTATGGTTTTATGCGTAGCACATTTTAAAATTGAAGATTGACTATACTTGCATGTTTAATAAAGAAGTTTTTTCAAAATTCCAGATTTCGAACTAAAAAGAAAAATATCCATTTGTGCCATGGCATTTTGTGTAGCACATGTTCAGTCAACTAGATAGTGTTTTAAAATTGAAGTTTTTAACTACACTTGCACGTTTAGTTAAGATGTTTCTTCGAAATTTCAGATAACGAGCAAAAAAAAAACAAAACAAAATAAAAATATAATCTTTAGGAACATCGTATTGATGAGTAACAAAGAACAAACAAAAACCTTTTAGTTAGAAAATTGAAAAAATAGAAGTAAAAGGGGATATAATGGATAATCGATTCCAAGTATTCTTCACTCGCACCAAATAATATGTTGTCCTAATAAATATTCTACTCTAAATCCCAAAATCATGACAAAACAAAGCAACAACTCCAATCAAGTAATTTTGATATACTAAAGGAATTTCAGTTTCCCCTTTGCCACAGATGCTTTTGCCTGCTGCAACTGGCATGATGCCTTTCGAGCTCCGGTCAATCCGGCACAATCGGCTGCCCCAAGAGTGACGGCGAAGTACAGATAAACAGTGCAAAGAAATGCAAGGAGGACAAGAGCAACAAGAAGAAATCGATGTCGTTTAACAAGGGTTGAACAGCTTCCCAATTCTTCGACTCGAGAGTGTTGTCTCTTCAATACCTGTGGAGAGAAAGCGGTCTGTGCTTGTGTCCGTCGATGGGGAGAAGTTATTACATTGTCAAGACCCATGTTTATGTGAACACCACAAGAAAGCCCCTACACATGTTTCCAGTTCATTTGTCTGTAAGCATGAACATGCGCAGCTGGGAATAATATGAAAAGATAGGCATCCGCGTGCACAGACAACATGAAAAAAACAAACCAACAGAGATCTTGCTCTAGAACTCCACAAGGCAACAGCATAAACCACGCCAGAGCCAAAAATCAATCATCACAAGAAACTCCATTTCCCTTATCAAGAAGGATGGGATTCTGCTTATGACAGAGTATGTACAAAAAACTACATGGGGTGTTCCTGCCAAGTACGTTTTTTCCCCTCAATTCCAAAAAGTACAAACAAAACACTTACAGATAAATCTTTTGTTCATAAGCAATACTAAAGAAGTCACATTCTTAAGGGAATGTATGAGATACAGTCAACCCGCTTAAGTAAAACAAAGAAGTTCTAAGAAACCATTTCTCAATTTATGCATGTTGAATCTTCTCAATATCGATCCAATTTTATCGGATGTCCCCGAAGGGGCGGAAGTTCTAAGAAACCAAATTGAAAAGAATATTGGTATGGAGTAAAATGATCATTATATTACATTCTTGCAAGATGGCGGGTAATATGCAAAAAATCTTTGCTAGCAAAAATCCGACATTTGACATATCAAAACCAAACATCTTAAAGAACACAAGTCAGTCGGCTTCAGCTGACTAAAAATTAACACAAGTTCAATATTTCCTTGGGATTACTTCCGGAACAAAATTTGATGAAATGTTTGTGGAGCTGAAATGCCAAGATCTGATCCAAACAAACATAATAGATCGTTCTCATCAACAAATTCCAAATCCATGAACCAAATTTATGCAAATTCAAGTTCGGAAATTGCAATCCCCATTGCGTTTCAATCACTAGTTTCGAGTCGAGCATAAAGGTTTCAAATCCAACTAACCTCATGCAAAACAGACGAAACTCAAAATTACTCATCCACAAATTAAACTCAATCATCCACTTCAAACCTGCCAATCATTCGTTTAACCTCATCCAAACAATAAATCGAAAAAGGAAAATATAATAAAAACACGCACAAACTCAACAGATCTGCAAAAAGTAGAAAACGCGTAGCATGACAAAAGCTTACTGATGAAGCAAATGGAAAAGAGACGATCCTCCAACAAAAGATCGATACTTTCACGATAATGGCACCTTCAACAATTTGGTATATTACCTTTCAAATCCAATCCAAAATCAACATCAACCACCCAAAATGTACAAAAAACCCACAATTTCAATCTGGGATTCACCGATTATTATTTAAATACATTTCTTTTTCTCTGATTCGGGTGAAGAAATTGACCAAAAAAAAGAAAAATACTAACGAAACCACATGAACTACTGTAAAATGAAAATAAATGAATCCGACTTTCGGCTTTCGGCATTTAAAGATCGATCGGGGACAAATGAAATTTGGTGTTTTGACCCTTCTAATTTTGTAGGGTCAAATCTGAAAATTTAGTACATTGAATTGGTCAACAAATGATAGTTCCACATTTCCAAATAGGAACCATTCATTCAATAAACGACGTATACACCCTCAAAAGAAATAAAATAATAAAGTATATAACAAAAAATCTTACTTAAATTTATTTCACCTAAATCAATATAAATTCATATCATTTGCATTTAGTTAATAAAGTACATTAAAGCACAAACTTTATTTATAACCTAAACATTTTTTAAAAAATTAAGACTTAAGATAGTCGTTGTTGGTTAATGTAAAACCATTGCAAAAGATTCAGTTAGTTTTTGTTGAGGTAAATTTCGCTTCCGCATTTCTGTTATTTTAAACTTTGATTTTCAGTTGTGAAAACGATTATATTTGGTTATGAAACAGACTGGTTTTAAACTATACTATAAAACTTGATGTTTTACAATTTTATAATTGTTTAATATTGCTCGATCTTATAACATGACATTTTTTGTCACCTCCGAAGTTCCTTTAATTACGTAACAGACTGGTTTTAAGCTATACTATGAGATTTAATGTTTTACAATTTTATAATTGTTTAATATTACCGATATCATGAGTCTCAATCTCGGAATATGACATTTTTGGTCACCTCTAAAGTTCCTTTAATTACGAGTAATCCTTATTACAGGAGACAATTATATTGAATCAATATTTCCATATCGAAAATTGAATTAATTTATTGTATTTTTGTTTTTACAAAAATAAACATATCAGGATAAAACGCAATTCGAGATAAAATTATATGCACTTTAAAGATCAATGAGAGTTACAACAGGGATTCTCTGAAGCCCACTCTGTATACATCATGTGTGTATAGATGACGTCCTTTGTGAAACCTTGTCGTAGAGGGACTCAAAAGAACACATGTTCAATGAATTTAAATGTTACATAGAATGGTTTAAATTCAGAAATAAAATAGAAGTTGATCCTCTTCTATCAATATTACAACTTAATCTGGGACCAATCGATGCAAAACTCATTTGGACTTGTGTACTAAAACAGTCATGTCAAGGTTTACCACCATTCATTCAATCCTCGAAATCTCCAGAATTCTCCAGCAGGTAATTGACAGCTAATTCTTCGTTGCGGTCGCATGCTAAAAAGGCTTCGATTACAGAAGCTCTGTCGAAACCCATGGCCTCCATCTACAGCACAAAAAGAAAAACGGTAATGAATCAGAATGCATATGATAAGGAACACTGATCTACAGAAATGAGAAGAAAGCGTCGGTGGGTGGTAAAGAAGAATGAGGGTGTCGGGCGTGTTTCATACTCTTTCGATGGCCTCCTGCTCTGCAGGTGTGACACTGACCGCATGCGGCATTTCTTGTTCTCCCTGATCAAGCATATCCCTGCAAATAAATAAAGATGCAGCTTAGGCCATTTATATGCATGTGATCGATAGGTTGCGTTTAAATCCATGCCATTGGATTTAATTTAAAATTCAGATGGAGCCCTTTAAAAAGTCAACGTCTATATTCAGTTTTTGCAAAAGGGCCAGATTTATTAGCATCAAACATTTTAATAAGGGCAAAACTCACCCATCAGAATCATCCATGGGTTCATTGATTAGTTGAAGGAACTCCTGATGGTTCTCTTGTATGAGTCTCAGGAGAGGTAGATTTTGCTTCCCAAGCTCCTGAAGCACTTGCTATAAGAGAAAAAACTAAACTTTAAGATATTTCATGGCTTAAAAAAGTATTAACAAGCGAAAACAGACAGATTTACGTAAAAATTTACCTGCAAAACTTGTGGATTAGTATGAACAATTGAGCGCAGTGCTTGAAACTGAAAACCGATTAGAGGAAATTCAGTTTTTGCAAAATCTTAAGTCTATGAGAACACCATGCATGTAACAAAATCTGCTCCAATCAAGGAGTTGGAATGAAAAGGAAAAGAGCTTTTGACAAAAGAGTAATTCAAATAATCAACAAAACCAAATGAGCGGGAAAAGAAGGAGCACACCTGTGGGTTGTTCCTGAGGAAATGCAGGGAACCATGGCCAGCATCGGTGGGACCAGAAATGGTACCCTGAAAAGTTTTTACAGTTGTTATCAAGCTTGACAAAACAAGCGAATCTACGAATATAAGAACCCTAGCTTAATGACAAACCTGAGGAAATAAATTCAATGGAGATGAGTTTGGTGCTCCAGACACCGGTGCAGCTTGAGTCGCACCAGTTGCAGAATTCATGGCTGATTGAGCCGCTGGCACTGGAATTTCAGTGCTTTCAGGGATTCCCTGATTGAATGTCAAGGATTAGTGGTCTTTTCATAACAATTAATGAGAAAGCATGCGACTAGAAGAGGAGTAACAGCTTACAGAATACAAGTAATCCACTGCCCTCTCTGGATTATTATATGCAGCTCGAAGGGCACGTGTTACAGTCTTCTTGTCCCAAGAACCGCCGCCCATATCCATTATTTGTTGAACAGAATGCTCAAGATTATTACCAGAAATTAAACTGGAAGCAGCTTGCGCATGAGTATTAGTAGGATCACTGCAACAACAGGTATAATGGTTATCACTCTCCCCAAGAAACTATACAAGAACCTCGACCCATAAACTGCAGATGATAAAGAGTATTTTATTGAGCATACTATACACCATAAATTACAGATAGCAAGCATACTCTGATATTGGGGAAACTGAGGGTGATCCCGCAACCATAGGAAGCCTACAAGTCCAAAAATGCACCAGTCAGTTGGATACACCAAACATCAACTTAAATACAACTGAGGATATTTAAACAACTCACTGGGCCGGAGGCGGAGCTTCAGTAGCAGAAGTAGGATTAGATGCTGGTGCAGCTGCAGGAGCTGGCTGCTCCAAAAACGAGGTCAGAGGAAATAAAGGTAATAATAAAAAAAAAAGTGCACAAAGGAAAACATACCTGAGCAGAAGTTGACCCACTTGAGCCCAAAGTCTTTCCCTGCAACCAACAAGAAGCACTTCAATAAGGACTTTTAAGCCAACTGTTTGGTACAGTGGTCAATAATTGTAAGAAAAATTATATATATGGTCTGAAAGGGGTCACCTTGCTTAGCATGACCACAAGGAAACCATCTTCAGAAACCTTGTTTTCAGTCAAGGTACTTTCATCTTTCAATACTTTGCCATTATGGATCAACAATTGTTGACCAAATGGATAATTATCTTTTGCCTTGTACATCTTCTATGTGTTTCTTAACTGCCATAATCTAGAAACAAAAATGTAAAATTAAATAATGGAAAGAGATTCAAATTATGCATTATGAAGTAGAACACGTCACCTTCTCACATAATTTTCACAAAACCAGTAACTAAAGCAAACACTACTTGAGTAAATTGATGTATAGGACAGACTTTAAAACAAATACAACTGATAAAAAATTATCAAATCACGCACACAAATTTACAGAATATAATCTGACAGCCTATTGTAATTGAAATGCCACGTTTCGCACCCCCATATAGTTACTGATGCATCTGCACCACCGTTTTATTTCAATGAGCCTATTCGCTGGAAAAATGAGTACAAAATGCTACATTCATCAGGAAACATCAGGATTTCGTCAAATCATGACTGATATTATTAAGAATGAAAAAAAATGATGTAGCATTCCACTTGTGAGTTTCTGAAAAAAACTCCAAGTTGAGTCATATTAAATATTCAACAAGAATACAAGATGATAACTTTCATTAAAATACAAGTGTAGTAATGAAAATTGGTAAAAATAAAATCTTCCACGACTGCATAGTCGGCTCAAGGCACACCACGGTTCGGTCATTGCATCTATACATACCTAAGCACAAAAGCCCTCAATTAAGTGTGCCGTCAAGCACAAACCTTGGTTCACTTCAGGCACACCTTAAAGGTGGGGCTAGTAAATACGAGTTAATTGGATTGGATTCCATATGTAAAATTTCCTTAAAACAAATCCTCGAAAAGTCAAGTGCTTTGCCTAGCGGGTTGCGCCGGCTCCACAGATTCTTCCAGGTTATATGCAGCTTTTGCGATATAGTGCAAATTGAGCAACTATAAAGTATTAACTACACAATGTATGCTAATTAATCCAAAGATTCACATCAGATGCATAGTTAGAACCCAAAAAACACAGAAACTTGCGCATTCCATTGTTGAAACAGATTCGAATCCACGCAGAGAAAAATAGAGAAGAAGCGTGTAAAGAAAGATAATAGAGTTATTACCGTCTCGTTTGGCTGGACGCTAATTTGGAAATGGCTGCCTTTCAGAGTTTTCACGGTGAGCTTCATGGTACCCAATTTCATCAGATTCGATGAAATTATCGAAATCTTGGCAACGGGAAGAAAATTTCAAACCCTAGAGTAGAGAACGGATCCAGAGAAGAAAGAAAGAGTGATGAAAAAGAAGAAAAGGTGTACAGTAGAAATATTGAAAGGCTTGTTTGGGGGTTTTAGAATTTCAAATCGTTGCTTTCAAGCATTCTAACAAAATATTATAATAATTACGAGTTCTTAAAATATTTTGGTTTTATGATAATCATAATATATTATATATTATTTTATATATTAATAAGTAATAAAAAATTAAAAGTAAATATAATTGTGTGGTGTGATTGATTATACAGAGTTTTAATTTACATGTGTTTTGGACAATTAGCAATTATACCAAATACAATTAAGATACAACACTGAAATTAAAGAAGAAAAGGCAATACAATTGTTTGAAGTAATTTTATATATAGTATTAAAATATTTAATGAATTTCGTTAATACAGAGACTAATTATGAATATATAAAAATTTGGTCGAAACGAAAATTAAATATCAGGGAAAGAATAGAAGCTTTTAAAGGTTGTGTCAGCAAAGTTCCAAGACCTTTTACATCTTTAAAGTTTCATAGGCTAAAAAAGAATATTATCCAACTCGAAATATTTTTCCTTGAGATGTAATGATTTGTCTTATTAATTTCATATATGTCAATTAACTTTCACATAATTCCACATAGTTGTCACATATTTTCTCATATTCCTATCGATTTTACATTCGTAGATTATCACGATATTTATAAACTTTTTCATAATATTCCGTAGATTTTATGTATGAAAAGAAAAATTAATTGTTCAAATCTTATCGTATACTTCCGAAATATCTTGTTGTACGCCAACCCGTAATCTAAATCTAAATCTTGGGTAAAAAATCTTAGGGTGTGTTTGGACATGTTATTAAAGAATGTTTTTAGTGCTTTATAAGTAAAATTTTTTAAAGTTGGTGTTTGGGTCAAGATTTTTACAAAAAGTTTT
>KQ987226.1:112513-135122 GCA_001598015.1 Dorcoceras hygrometricum
TCAATTAACTTTCACATAATTCCACATAGTTGTCACATATTTTCTCATATTCCTATCGATTTTACATTCGTAGATTATCACGATATTTATAAACTTTTTCATAATATTCCGTAGATTTTATGTATGAAAAGAAAAATTAATTGTTCAAATCTTATCGTATACTTCCGAAATATCTTGTTGTACGCCAACCCGTAATCTAAATCTAAATCTTGGGTAAAAAATCTTAGGGTGTGTTTGGACATGTTATTAAAGAATGTTTTTAGTGCTTTATAAGTAAAATTTTTTAAAGTTGGTGTTTGGGCAAGATTTTTACAAAAAGTTTTAAAAACATTTTCTTAAAAAACTGTTTTTCAAGTATAGTTTTTAAAAAACAAGTAGGAGGTGTTTTTTGTTGTTTTTAGAAGTATAGTTATAATTATAAGATAAGCTTATAGCTAGCTAAATCTATTTACGATTAACATTTTTTTCAAATTTGTTATATGGTGATAAATTATTCATTATTGCTAGCTTTTTTTACATGTTTTATGATTAAAATTATTGAATATAATTTTTATTCATTTTCATGTTAATGATTTATCTAAATTTAATTTAACAGTTTAAAAATTTATAGTTGGATTAAAGTTACATGGAGATCGGATTGCAATGTTTAAAAATAAACCAATTTATACAAAGATATCTATTTTAAATAAGGAAATTAGTTATATGGAATCCCTTAATTACCGGTAAATCAAAGGCTAAATCAAAGGATTATATTATGCTATTAGGAATGTCCGGGTTAGAGAATTTTATCAGTATTTCACTTGCTGCGGCTGGAATCATAAATGGAGACCATTGAGTTATACGAATTTCACGTACGATTTTATCATTGTTAGATCATATATAGTATGTACGTAGATTTGTGCATGCATTGATTTTATATAGATGGTGTTGTGGTTTGAGCATGCATGTCCTCAAATTACTTGCGGCTTATGACGTGTTGCAATAACTAAAAGTAATCTGTAAATAAAAATATGATAATCACTTATTTTTAGTGGTTGCAAATAATATCTTGAGACTAATTTCAATTCGTTTCATTTAGACTTACAGCTAACCTCTAGAACTAGAGCATATCCCATTTTCTATATCATCAATTCGACGGTCGTCTTGAGCTACTAATCACATCTTTTTATACATTTTTTGTTCCGAAGAATCTTTTATCAAAACGCTATGTAATATGTGGTCATGCATGCGGGGGCGAAACTAGGATTTTTTATAAGAGTAGCTGGATAAATAATTGAGTGAGTGGTTAAGATAAAGAAAAGCTCCATATTATATGTATACATATATATAGTATACCTATAGGACTGGCTCAGACTGCACTTCGAATTGGTGAACTAAGATAAACAAAAGCACAATCTTATATGAATATATATATATACATATATGTAGTGTATCTACCAAGATTGGGCCAAACTAGGCCGAAGCCCGGTCTAAGCAACTTATAGTTTCGCCCCTACATGCATGCATGCACTAATCACAATAATTATTTAGACTTTTATAACACGTGGTATCTTAACTACTTTTAGTTAACTTAATAGTTAACTAATGAGGGAGCAAATTATCGATCAAAGAAACAATAATAAGAATAGTCCTCGAAATGAGATTGATTTATAAATTTGAAGTAAATAGGTCATCATCTGTCAAATTTTGTATGTATCAAAAGAGATATTTACTCTATCATCAATGTTTCATGATGGAGAAGGAGATAAATTAAAATCGATTAATTGATAAATATTAAAGGATCAAGTGGAATTACATAGGGATTATGCAATAACATATATATACACATTAATGCATTTTCACTATTATATGAGAAAAACTTAAAATATTGTTGATATATAAATATTTTTAAATCTGACATTGTTGTAACGCGAATTATAAGACATCAATGAAATATTTATCATTATCATGACATAATTGTCTCGAGTTTTACCGGTGATTGTAATCATAAATCATTCTACTATTCATATATAAGAATTTAATCTATCATCCTAAATTTGATCTCAAACGACCAAGATGGTGAAAGTAATTATCGACTATTCTTAACTATAACACGTAGCTAACATAAAATTAAGGAACATTTTATCCAGATTTACGTCCAAGGCATGCAAAGTGTATGTTTAATTTTTTTTTAATGTAGTCTAAATTATCGTAAAAACTAATATCATACTATCGAGGATGTAAAGTCAGATCCAAAATTATTAATCTACGACTCATTATGATGCAAAATAAAAATTTATCAATACATTAATTACTTTGGTAGAATAATAAAAAGACTTTACAATTAATCATGCATCGACCCTTCCCTCTCAAAATTGTTAGTTCCTTTTGAAAACCAAAATTGCGAATTCTAATTTTTTCCATAGAATGAAGTTTTCTTTTTTCCCAATGAAATGGAACCACGAGACACTAATAGTTAACCAGTAAATCGGTGAGTAAACCTCACGATCGATTTGTCGCGTGACAATAGTAAGCCCTCCATCAAGACAAATTGATAATGCCAGACTTAATCTTAGACTGCCAGAACGAGTTACAACGAAACCAGTATAATGTACAACGTTGTTTTGTCGTACATTGTGCATCATAAGTTGTACTTTTCATACGAAAATAATTATCTTCTTTAATCAGACAGAACGAAAAAAGAGAGAGAAAGGGGCGTATCGAAGAGCAGAGCGATCAGAGAAAACGAAGAGAAGGGTCTTCCATTTTCTGATTCAGGATTAAAAAAATAAGATTTTGGAATTAAGCAGAATGAAAGAGAGAGCTCAAACCAAGAATTTGAAGGTACAAGGGGCAATATTATGACGAGCAAAATGGGTTCAGAGAGCAATTGAAGAGGAAAGAGATAAAGGGAAATTGAAGCTGAGAGTGTTTTGTGATTCCGTTTTTTCCTCCTGAATCTAATTTTTGGTAGCTTCAATAAGGTCAGCCCATTCGTTTTTGCGCTCGTTTGAACTCATTTTGTTCCTCAAGTTTGAATCTTTATGTTTTTTCATGATTCATTTATCAAGTTTGAATTCTGGGCATAAAAATCTGAACTTGAAGTTAATATTTGAAGCTCGAATCGTTTTATCGAGGAAGTGGCATTTGGGTTACAGTGGAATTTTGCAGAAAATAAATAAATTGTTTGCGGTGTTGCTTTCAGTATCAGGGAGGTATCTTTATTTGGTCTCGGTGGTGTAGCTTAACAAGACTCCGTTTTGTGTAGTAGTATCGGGTTTCGAGTTTGGTGTTGAAGAATTTAATGTGTTGGAAAATTTAGGTTTTTGGAGGGAGAGTTGGTAAGATTGAAAGCTTTAGGTCTCTGGATGTGGGCTCAATCCTCCAATTAATATTATCTGTAATAGTTGAGGTTTCGGAGATGGATTTTAGTTCTGCATTGTTAATAGTGTGGTTTTGATGATTAAATGTTATTAGGAAATGTGTGTGGAACTGGAGCGAAAAAACCCTAATATAGTTTGGGGTTCTGTATCTCCGTGGAACTAGTGGTTCTGTTGTATGGATTTTGATTGTTAGAAGGAGAGAAGGGTACGGAAAGATGCGACCACCACATCAGCATTCGCGAATCAATCTTGTTGAGCTGAAAGCTCAGATAGTGAAGAAACTTGGAGCAGAGAGGTCCAAGCAGTATTTTCATTACTTGAATAGATTATTGAGTTTAAAAGTGAGCAAGGGCGAGTTTGATAAGCTTTGTGTGGGAATTATTGGGCGGGAAAATATTCCGCTTCACAATCAGTTTATTCGTTCCATACTGAGAAATGCTTGTGGTCAGGGTGGCCCACCACCGTCCATTCACAAAGATGATGTTCTGAAGCACGAGGCGCAAGTTGGTGGCAAGGTGATATCTGCTGATGGTTACCAGAATGGGTCCCACATCGGTATGACCCAGGCTTTGAGCTCACCAGGTTCATCAAATGGAGGTGACATGTTACCGGTGTCTCCTCGGAAAGCCAGATCTGGTAACCGTGATCGGAGGACTGGAGAGCGCCGTAGTGCTCTTGGACCAAATGGGAAGATCAATTTTTCTTCACAGGTGTCTATGATGACCAATCAGTCGAATGAATTTAATGTCATTGTAGCGAATGGGGATATCAATCCACCGCATATTGGTCGGCATTTGCAGCATCATCAAGGACATGCACAGTTGGAAAAGAATGAGAATGAGAATGAGATCCCTATGCCTCATCCGGCTAAATTATCGGGTGTAGGGAGATCGTCAGATGGTCCTTCTCCTGTCCATAACAAAGACAATTTGAAACTGGTTGTTAGAGAAGATGGAAAACAGGTTTCATCAAGGATATCACTTGAGGCTCCTCTTGGGGTTCCATTATTTCCAGTTAGCGTTGGTGGGGCACGAAGAAACCTGCCTCCAGAGAGTACCCTTAGATGTATTGGTACATTCAGTGATGGTGCTTTGTTGGATAGTCTTACCTTAAGGGAAAGAATGGAGCAAATTACTGTGACACAGGAGATTGAAGGGGTGTCAGTGGATTGTGCCAACATACTGAACCATGGTTTGGATTCTTATCTGAAAAGATTAATTACGTCTTGCGTTGAAATTGTTGGATCAAGGTCAGGACATGAATTGACAAGGAATAATACCCACAAGCTCCACCACCATATGAAGCTTATTAATGGTGTCAGACCAGCTCATCATTATCAGATGCTAGGAAGTGGCAAGCCTTGGGAAGTGCAAGAACAGAGGACCTATTACCCGATTTCTTTACAGGACTTCAGAGTTGCCATGGAGCTGAATCCAAGGCAACTCGGTGAAGACTGGCCATTGTTGCTTGAGAAAATATGTACACGTGCATTTGAAGAATAACACGGAACATGGGCCCTGTAGTTTCTTAACTGAATGAGTTGGTTCCTGCTGGATCAAATGGCATGCATTGTGTATGATTCTGGCCTCAAAATGGCATTAAATGTGTTCATGCATGGCCTCTTGAAAGTATTAGAAGACAGGGACTGGAGCAGGGAATCTTTATTCGACCCTGCCATGGGGCTTCCTTCATAGAAGCCATCATCAGCAACCATTCACATATGCAGAACATCAAATTCGGTTGCGCTGTTGTATGATTAGCATTACCCCACTTCATATTTTTTTAACTTTTATTGTAATTTGCAATCACTTAGTAATTCATGAACAGTTTTGCATGAATAATTTATGTAGTTCGGTACTTCAGAAGAAAGGCACACTTTGCATGATGCAATAGTCATGTGCATGTACCTCGGCCATCAAAATTGATCAGAATCTTAAATATTAACAGCGTTCTTTGACCAGTTGTTTAATATGCTTCTCTTTGTTATGACAAGTATGCTGCTGCTTTAATTGTTATATATATTGTAATTCAGATGCTGCATTGCATCATATGACTTGTTATTATATCTCTCTGAATTTATCATGCAAATAGTCGCTAATGCTAATGTTCTGTGGCTAAAGATGATCTCAATACCAAAGAAACTAGTATTAGCGGTTGAAAAGAGCAACCTTCCCTCAGGATGGGAGCAAATGACCTCTTTATCAATATACCATATTGGTAGAAAGTGTTGGTTTGAATTATTTGGTTGAGGAGTAACTTACCCTACACTTTTTGATATATATATATATATATATATACTTCACGGCTATTTTATAGCATACACCTTGTAGTTCGCTGAGAAGTGTTCATAGGACCTCATAAATGAAACAATCTAACTGCTTCAAAAAAATCCGGCTTCTCTGTTGGACCTGTGAAGATTGCAGTTGTACTGCCTCTCATGCATACTATCGGATGAACTGTTCAGATGTAACAGTTTTAGGTAACTGCTTAGATCATTTATAGTTTTCTCTTTTATATTCTTGCTTTTGTTATTATCAATACCTTTTGTTTAGGGCTGAGAAATACCCATTCCCGCCATCCAAAACATACCTATTGTGTCCCTTCCATGACAATCGTTGATCTTTGGACCAGGTATGGCGTTCACTGCTATTGTGATTGTATTTTGCTTTTAATATCGACAGGCGACATCTATCACCAGTCTCACTGTTGCAGCATCACCTGTGGTGATATATAATCACTCGGTTTGCTGCACTTGTTTTTTGCTTTTAAGATCGCGAAGCCATATCAATCACCAGCCTCACTGTGGCAGCATCATTGTGTTGATATATGTCCACTGGGTTTGTTGCACTCGTTTTGCTGCTGATCATCATGGTTTTTGTCAATAGTATTCTGTTTATTAATGTGCAGACAAATAATGTACTCCATGTAATTGGATCTGTAGTTTTTTCCTTCAGACCCATTGTCAATACCGTTACCAATATCATTATTTCGGATTGGTCATATGGCTGGTCTGGTCATGTACTATTAAAGAATCTGTACTGTGGGAAAATGGAATTACTGATCCCCCATGTATCTATCTCTTGTCTTGAAGAATGAGTGTTAATCTGAAGTATCCTAGTTGCCTTTGCAGTCTCTTGACATGTTTTGTATCTTCTCATATAATGTTGTACTCCTGTGAAATAGTCTACTGATCTCAGATTATTGAAATCACAAAGAAACAGCAAAACGACTCTTCAAGACAATTAGCTAAAATATACCTAGTATTTTTTGTCACATGTGGTATACTATTGAGACCATAATACCATGTAAAGAGCGATGGACAAATTCTGGAACTTAGAATGCTGTGTTAGATTTTCGGATATCCTGTTGAGGTGTTGCAGCTAGTTAGAAATTTTCTGTATAGATAGAGCCATCGGACTTGTCAGTACATTTCTTGGCCCCGTCCCTCGTTTATTTGTTGAGCATACTGGAACTCACTGGCTTTAGCATATATAGACTTGAGGATTTAAAAGTTAGGAGGACAGCTGCCACTGCTACATATTCTTTCACTCAGGAAACCAGGGAACACATCCGATGGAACAGAGAATATCTCGAAAACCAATTAAAATCAATGGATGTTCAGTGCCAATAAAAATTCTATTTGAGATTATAGAAAGGCCAAGGAGAAAATACTTGAGAGTTATTTGTTTAACTTTATGTTTTACTAGTTAAGTTGTACTTGTCAGCATGTCACGTACAAAACTTTTGCCAAGAACTTATGTATCCTTACCTTTTTTATGTTTGATGACTAATTTGAGCACCAAACAAATTAATTTTATTACTGAAGAGGGATTAAAATAACCAAGTAAAAATCATGATCCACGGAGGAACTTGGTAAAATTGGCTGATTCAAAAGGTCTTTCCATGTAAATCTCCACTGAGAATCATGACAAAGCATGAAGCATATTTACAAATGACTGCATTATTGAGTATTCTCTTAAATATATGGACAAGTTATCCACCTTCCGAAAAGAGTAATGAGGGATATATAATATAATGTGGTGCAGCTGAAATATATGGAGAGCTTTTCTTCATCAAATCTGGTTTGGATGGGTGATGGACCATGAAAGATTCCTCCAAAACCATCTACTCTTGTGCTTTTCATGGTGCGACATTACTTGGGATTCTGTTTTTCGCAGCATTTCCCACATGATCTGCACGTCCTCGTATCCACAACTTTGAATGTCGTTATGCAGCTTCAGAAGCCCGGCACCTAACGTAACCAGAAGTCAGGAAACACACGAGTCATGGAAAAGAACATAAGATCAGAGGTGACAAAAGAAGTGAACCAGTCGAACTATGGATGGATATATTAGCACAAGCATACGTCCGAGAAGTAAGAATTCGGTAGATGAAACAGAAAACACGATTTCTGTTGCCAAATAAACAGTGGAAATGCTAATCAAGAAACAAAGCCAATCCCATAAACTTCGACAGATAATTATTTGACTTGCTACAGAGATACATAACTATCTCATCTTTGGACATTAGTGATAAAATCGAAGCTAACCAATCAAGGTATCCAACTACCATCCTACTAAAGGAACATATACCTTAGTCCTATCAAAACTTGGTATACTGAGGACAAATATATATGCAAAACACGCAAATCTCCCATGTTAATCAAAATTCCAAATCGAGATCACGCATGCCTATATTATACCAGCTGATTACCACACCCATCTCAGAACCAAGGACTGCACAAAAACAGAAGTGGGACATCATTTTATCAGCTACCAGTTCATATTATTAACAAATTGAGTCCTATCACACCAATTAGCAAAAATTATTGTCTTTCAGGGGAAGGAATGTAGTGGATGTAATCAGCCATAGATGGAATCATTAGTGTCATATTATCCTTTTCAAGAGTTTAATTGTCCACAATCAAGAAGTGGGTATGACACTTACTGAATGTTGGCCTATTTCTTCTTTAGTTTGAGTCCATAGGTCGACATAAAACATGCTTAAATCTCTAAGCACGTAGAACACTGATCTAATCTTTATCTAACCCAATGTGGCTTATATTGAGGGGAAAACAAGAATAAATAGTTCAGGAATTATAGTACTAATCATATGCTTTTACGGATGTTCCGGAAATATTTAACTTCAACGCCTTCAAGAACATAGAGGATCAATCTCCATTGCACCAGCATCAGTATTCATCTCAATTGTTTTGAAGATTGCTCACGTTTTTTTCTTGGAAATTCGATAATAAACATGCCAATCCAATTTCACTAATTCTAAAATTGTTAACACATACACAAAGCATTCAAGAAGATTTTAGCTAAGGCATCCATGCGAGGCCATCAAAGCAAGATCATCTAATAAGCCTCAAGCCAGATTAGTTAGAATGACTAGCATGTTCCAAATCCGAAATCATACACCAAGGATATAAGAAGAATTTTGGCCCTGCAACCTATGGGATATCAAGCACTTACTATATATATATATATATATATATAAAGAAAGTAAATATAAATTAGTTAAAGAAGTTTCATTTTTTACTTTCTTTATATATATATATGTATATTCTTCGGAGTCAATAGTAATTCGCTTCAATTGGTTGCTACACTGTCCAGCGACAAAGTTCAAGAAACTTCACAAAAATTACTCAGACTCAACAGTTATTCCACTCAAATCAATAGTAACAAAAATTCATTTTTTTCAAGAAAGTGAAGCTAAATTAGAAATATTAAAGCTAAAAAGAACCATAACTTCTTCCAGAAAAGGAATAAGAAACAGAAGAACATGAGAAGGAGATGAAACTATAAAAGAACCAACAATTACTCAATTCCCAGAATGAAAAGATCAAATCTTTTCCAGCAATTTTAGAGTTCCGAAGCAAAATCCAAACTGTTTCGCTCGTCTTATATCAAAGAACGCATTAAGAAAATTTATTCCGGCCTAATTTATTGCATAATTTCAAAAAAAATCCAAATTAACTTCGAAAAAGGAAACCAAAAACATCACCCCGTTGAATGAACAAAAAAAATGGCGATTTACCATTTTTCCGGTTCCTAACACGGGTGGCCACCGAAAACCAGGCCCTTCTAACAGGGAAGACCATCTTGTGCCACCACTCCATCACCTGAACCTTCACCTTCCTCCGCCGATTCACGCCGCCGATTCGACACAGAACCACCCTTAACCCGGCCAGAACTGAAAAATCTCCCTCCAAAACCTCAACCCAATCCCACACAACTGTACAAACAGGCAAAAAGAGCTCCTTCTACATGAAAACACAAACAAAAGACCAGTTACTGCGCGTTTCTCGCCTCCGGGGATGAGAGGAATTCTTCCCAGTTGCCCAGCTTCTTCTTTTAGCCGTTGCTGCCACTGGGTAATTAATATAATGTCCATGTCTCACCGACAGGTGACGATAAAATGGATTTTTACTTTTTAATTTCTTAATAAGAGCAAGTAATTATAATTCGACACGTGGGGTTTAGTCTTTTCTTAGGATTCGAAAATTTATTGCCTGTTGAGATTTCGTTTTCGGGAAATCAAAAAGGGTACGTGTCGTGACCTCAGTGGAAGAAAAGTCAATCGAGACATTTGAACATAATTTCTCCAATGTTCTGGTTGCAAAATATGTTCTATACTCTACGTGTAACAAAGTGAACTAGATTTCTCTGGTACAATTATATCATATATCAATATATATATATATATATAAAGATATGATATGGTGGGCATCAAACATGGACATCATGTGGGCACCTGGTGCTGTAACGTCAGCCTGGTGCCATGTTTGGTGCCCACCATATCCCACGTAGTAATCGGGGAAGAAGGTGAGATTGTGTTATCAAATCCGTGTATATATATATATATATATATAAATGATATTGTGAGCGTTTGTTATGGGCACCTGTGTGGGCATCTGGAGATGCTCAGCCGAACATCATATCAATTTTCTATGATGTTCGCTCTTTTTGAAAGGCTATGTCACATTTTTTGAAAAAGAAATATATATGAATAACTTGTATTAAAAGCTTTCGTTAATAATGAAAAGAACAATCAAAGTTCAAAATAATAATTTATGGAAACATAACAATTAAATAAAAGCTACGTTGACTTTGACAAGGTTGTATTACTTAGTCCTCGATTTAGAGTTGACATCTGGAGGTGGACTTGTCTTCTTTCCTCTCTCAACTAATTAAACTGGTGAACCTCGAAAAAAGTGTCACGAATCAAGTTGTAAGAGATAATTAGAACCAAAATTATTAGGGATGACGGCGGGACGAAACGGGATCGATTTTACTATTATCATCACCGCCCCTGAATAATTCAGGGACTCAATCTTCCAATGGTTTGCAAGCCGTTAGATTGGATACATAAGTTAGAAAAGGAGATAAATAATACTTTTATCCACGCTTGGCATTCTAATAGAACTCAAAGAGGGCAGGGGATCCCAGTCCCCATCCTCGTGGGGATCGGTTCGGGGACGAGGATCCTCATCCCCGCCTCTAATAGTATATATATATATATCTTTTAATCTATATTATATGCATACATATTTCTAATATATCGGATAATATTATTTACTATTACATATTATTATTATTCAATAATGTATTATTAAATAACAATATATATATGCATATAAATGTTATAGATTATAACGTAGTTTGGAAGACTTTTATTCATCTAAATATGTATGAAATAAGAATAGTAATATGATTTTTATTAAATAATAATAGTAATATTATTTTTATTATATATATACACATATACACACACTATCGGGACGGTTCGGGGATTTCGGGGATGGGGATGCTATACCTATCCTCATCCCATCCCCATTTGATTTGGGGATATAAAATATTCCCCATACCAGCTCCATTTCGATTTTTCCCCACGGACCCCCAAACCCGCGGGCAAAATTATCATCCCTAAATTAAATCTTTTTTCAGTCGGTGGGGATTGAAAATAGCAAGAACAAAGTCTAATATTTCTACTTTAATGCTCCCCTTCAAGGGGAACATTATATTTATGTAGTCAAACTAAACATAATTTACCCTTTATTCCAGTTTGTCTTTTTAATAAACAAATGAATTCGTTGGTGATAAAAGAAAAATCTTGATTTCATCCGCTTATTATTATTTTTTTTATTGCCTACGAAACAAGTCATCTTAGAATATTTTGCGAAATAATTAAGCTTACGAAGTAGATTTGGTTTGTGTCGGCACGTCCATGTGGTCCACGTGAGTCCACTTAAAAAAAGGAAAATGAAAAATTAAAAGGAAAACAAGGGTAGTTTTGTCTTTCCACCAAATGCATAGGAACTGAATTACCATATCCTATCTTTTTTTTCGAAAAGTTACTCATTAATGGGCTAACCCCATATATAGGTTAGAGCTTCTTTACTCATACATGTGGTAAATCGAGGGATATACACGAGTAGGCAGAGGTCCGATGGAGATGACTCATATAACGGACTAATTCACAGAACATACCCCATAATATTTCAGTGGGGAATATGCTCCACACGAGAATCGAACCCGTGAAGTTGAGGAAGTTATTCCCACATCAATCCAGGTCTTACCAACTCGCCTGTGCTCCTGGGACTTACCATATCCTATCTTATTATTACTAATATATTCATCAATATAAGTATTTATAGTGACATATTTCAAAATCCATCGATAATAATTCCAATTTTTTGGAGCATGAAGATATGTTTGGCAATCAATTATAGTGAAGAAGTATTACAACATATAAGAGATAAATTTAAGGAATTTGAACGGAAAGAAACTGAATAATTATAGGATATAATATGCATCAACTAAAATCATTTATAATTAAACACTGTTATTTAGTTTGACAGTACGTTTAATGTAATAAAGTAAAGTAATTATCATATTGATAGGTATGAGCTGAACCATTGATCTCCTAGGCCCAAGTCCTGGCCCAGTCTATTAAAGATGATGGGGGCCCAATGGCCTGATAACAAATTTCATTGAGTCACAAAGAAATGGGCTCGCTCAGACAAGGCCCATAAATCATTCAACGCTCTCTATAAATAGACAGCTCCACTTCATTTTTAAGGTACGTCCTCAATAAGCAGCAATTGGTTCTTGAATTATTATATCTTTCGAGCACCGCTGACTTGAGCGTCGGAACGCCTTCGCCTGGGTACCTCCCGACGCCTCTGACTTTGCTTTGTGACGCAGGTAACAACCCACTCAAATCCTTCATTGGAGCCCCCGCAGGATCTCAACTTGTTCGCTGAGTCGTCAAATCGATCCATCCGATTTTATGCAACATCACATATAAACAAATAAAATTTTATGTTGTTTCTAGGTATAATCGTTTCACAGGTATAGAAGATGTTAACTAGAAAACAATTACCAGTGAGAAGCAATGTGTTAGCATCCCACATGCAATTCGACATAAATGATAAATCAACAAAATTTCCGGAGATAATAGATGTGATAGATGTAACACAAGGGATATTCTTGTAAAAAATAGAGAAATAATCAATATATTATATAAAGGGAAAATAATAATTCATACATTAGTAAAAAGGATTTCCCAATAAAAAATGTGATAATCGAGATTACGTGTTGAAGTGTAATAATTGTCCCGATTAGGTAGAGTGATCGAACCGGTTTGAGTTGTTATACTGTTTAAAATATTGAAATTGCATCGTTTTCCCCAAATATAACTTTTGATAAAGCAGCAAGTGTTCGATCCTACGATTGGTATCCGAGCAAAGGTCACGGTTCGATTCTCATTGTTGCGATGAGTGCAGTCAGTGGGAGGAGGATTGTTGAATTGCAATAATTGTCACCGTCAATGTTAATCGAATAGTGGCGCTTCAGTTGCTATAAAATTTATAAGATTAAAGTTGAATCGTTACTACCAACTATAGCTTCAAATCATGGAATTTAAATTTACATGCCTAAAAATTTGTAATCACATGCGTTTAATTCAAAATCCTCAACCGACAGTGTTCTAGTGTTGTAGAAGTTACCTCTTTTTTCTTGCTTTCCGAGTTTGAATCGTCTTAATTGGCACCTACCATGTTTGTTAATTGTGGTTGGCCAATATAATTAGGTGTTTAATTAGTGTATCCCCAATTAATTTAATCTTCCAAATTATACGTTTGATTAAAACAAGTTACCAGAACAATTTTGATCAATCGGCTGTGGATCATAATTATGATACGAAAAACCATCTAATTAACAATAAATTGGGCATAAATGTTTCGACGACAGTTTTCAACTTGAGTATGAAATTTGGAGGATTGTATTTCCCTTGTCATTAATGATCCAAAAAGAATAACAAAATTTCATAAATTTGGTTGAATCTGATTACAAACTCGAATGATATTTGACTAAAAGCTCTCCAAAATAGCTTGTAAATATATCATTCGTTTAATAATCCAAAAAATATATCATATAAGTAATTAAAAATATATGCCAAAAAAATACGTGCCCTTAAAATATTGCTCGAGAATTGGAAAATATTTTCAAATATGTCTCTTGTCGGAATGAATAAATATAATAAAGCACACTATGCTTGGCATCAAATGGAATTTGAATTTCGAAATTGGAATCGAGATCCAATTGATTTTGATTTGTCACCGTCTACATTTAAGAAATAGGAATTTATCGTCTTTAGTAATAATTTTGCTCGATGGGGTATATGCGAATTGATAAGACTTTAGGTGATATGAATTCTCATATTCAGTTTCATGGGTTCCATCTCGTTGGAGCATATTCCCCACTGAAATATTGTAGAGGTATACTGTGGGGGTTGACCTGCTATATGTGTCATCTTCATCAGGTCTCTATCTAATATATGTATATCCCTCAAGTTTAAAAAATATATGAGACAAGATGTATTTGACCTATATAGAGGATTATCCATTTAATAGATTAACTTTTTAAAATAATAGTATAATTTGGCTTAACCTCTAACTTTAAGACCAAATATGGATTATTATTTATTATGCTAATTCAGTATGTTCTTTAAATCATCTCTAGTAGTCAGATATATTTTCGCGTTTTATAATGCCAAAAGTATTGGTTAGCAAATAAGCTTTTAAGTGAATATAATTATTATTATTTTTGTTTTGTAAAATTTAAAATGGTGAAAAAGTGATTTTTTGTTCCTTCCGATTTCTACTTGCTCCCACGAATGTTTCATATTTGAAAATAAAAATAAAATTTTATATTTCCATTCTATCGAGATTCTATAACTTTTTGCAGTAAAAAAATAAAAATACAAAAATGGATTATTCAAACAAAATGAGAGCTAATAGGGAGGGTAGGTGAGGGCTGCCGGATTCGTGGTGATGATCTATTACATGGTGTTAGTCAAAGTGAAGGTGACTCAAAATTTAGTTAATTTTTGGACAAGACATACAAGTTAGGTATTATAAATGATCCACTCAAGGAGAAAGTGACATTTTAAAAATTGGAACCCTTTTTTCTTTCGTTTTCTTTTCATTCAAAGGCCATTCAAAAGTTTAGAGTCTACTTTCTTGAAATTCATTTTAAGATAAATATATGGAGCTATGAAATATCAGTTTGTATACTCAATTATAACTATGTGCAATAGGGAACTAACAAAAGGCTCATGTAATTTTTGCAGTTCTAAAATGTCATGGAAACCAAGGCGAGCCGAGCCGAGCCGTGCCGGGCCGACTGCATGAGCTTTTATCAAGCTTGCTTACTGATCATCCATGTTCTTCATGTATTCCCTGGAAAGCTTGTTCTCCGAGATTAGCTTTTGTTCTCTAACGAGATCGTAGCCCGATTCGAGTAACGCCTCGACAGTTTGCTACACAAGAGATGAAAACAATGTCACAAACAAGAGATAACCCAACATTTGGAAGATATTAATATATCAGTTGTGTTTCATGATAGGCATGAAACATTATTGTGTATGGTAAAAGTCTCCTGCTTCGTTTTCGAATTGCCTTCCGGAATCTGGAATTGCATTTAACTAGGCCAGTATTTGTTCTAAAAGAGGAATCTAACATGTCTCAGTTTTAGCTCATTAATGTGCAACGGGTTTCGGCTTACACGAAGTTCATGTCAAATGTGTTTCCAACAAGTAGAGTGATACAAAAACTTAACATTGACATGATAATCTATGTGAAAACAATCAATCAGATTCAGAGTTTTGTTACCAATGGAGGAGTGAATACAGGAAGTTTTCCTTCCTTCTTCTGCTTGATCAGTGTCTTACCAAGATTTTCTGAACCTCCAGCCTCATTTACCCACTGTCAGGATAGAAAAGAAGGATTATTCCTCGACGAAGCCGGTCGAGAAGCTCATGCCAGATGAAGTGACCAGACATATAAGCAGGATGCTATTGTCCAAACTTCAATCAGATAAATGCATAAACAAGATGCTGAAGGGCAATTTAAATGAACTGGGAAAACTCCTAAAACTCACAAGGAAAATCTGCAAGTCAGGTAAATGGGAAAGAAAAGTAACAGAATTGACACACACAAGTCCAAGTACCTATCTGTGATTTATTGATACCTCTAAGATTGAGCGGTCGTATGTTCTCGATCGTAAAGCACCATAAAAGTCCAATGCTGTACATATGAAAAAACAGAAAATCAGATAGAAGGGCGAAATTTCATGCCGATATATGCTTTGGTTTAAATTTTTCTTTATAATTCTCCCTTTTCTTCATGTTTTCAAACACCACCAACTAAGTAGGATTCATGATCAATCCTGTGGGTTTCCAAGATGAATTAGTTCCAAATTGGTAGAATCCAAGCATACAATCTAACTAAGGATACGTTGCGATATTGAACGTGCTATTGACTCACAAAACGCACCGACCTAAGTCTATGCAATAGCTACAAAGATCAGCATTGTGTTCATGGCATAGTAACAACATATTCAACCATAACAATTTAATATGAAAAAACTAAGACTCCCCATGGTCTGCACATATTTAAAGAGCCACTAGATGCCGATACATAACGTGCAGTTCATACCAAACTAATCTTGCAAAAGTATGGTAAAAACCAAGGATATAAAACTTCATACTGATAATGAGTTGAAATAGTAGAAAACAAGCTGCTGTCCTGTTCAACGGCTTACGAAATACAACCATGGAGATACCTTGATTCGGAAATTCTTCCACTATTCTGATAACCGCATCCTTTGTTATACAATCTTTCTCATACATTCTGCAAACGATATTCACAATGTCTTCTTGCGTGGGCTGCCTGTATCGGAGAATGTGAGTTTTAGATGACATCAAGCAAAATTGCCCTGGATTGGTTATGCCATAGCACATTCAAAACTGGATGTTTTTTTGCAAGATGCACCATGTGGGAAGAGAGAAATCTCTTTTCTTGATTGCATTCCGACCAATATTATGTTGTACAATTAAAGTTAGCATCTATGTACACAATAAATGGTTTCTAATCATCATATGTTCTGCAGTAAGAACAGAATATTAAACTCAGGTTCGAGCAAAATCATCAGGATAAGTGTGTACCAGTAGAACTTATCCATCCTTCCATCACGAATCAATGGAGCATAAATAGTTGTAAGGTCATTCCCAGTAACAATAATTGGAATCCTGTGAGTGATATCCGACTCTCTCCACACTTGCCCTATACTTACTCTTGTAGGATTATCTGATATATTCATGAGAGTACCAACTACAATTTGGTTGTTGACGGTGAGCTGAGTGTTACCTAAGCGAGGAAACAATAAAACAACAGTCAGGGCTCAGGAACACCATTTAACAAATTTTCATGATTTACAAGTAGTAGTGTTCTAAAAGATGTTCAAAGGATCGGAGCTGAGATTGAAAGCCTGCACAGCCTTCAAAGGTGTCAAGTTGTGAACAACTTCTTACCGAATCTACCAAGTCCGGCATCAATATCGTTGATCAATAAACAGCTCATTTTCCCCTGTAACATTTAAACTAAACTGAAGTCACTCTCATACTACAGTCAGCAGATTAGCAGCAAAGAGACAGATAAGTTAACAAAGGTAACTGTGGTGGTTACTACAAAGTGACCACAAATCAAGAAACTTAGTTAAATTAGATATTAAGTAAGCTAGAAAAATGAAAACAGTAGTAAACATCACAAACGGTGAAAGAATCAAAGTATCTAACTTGGTTCTGAACCACTTTAGAAGCAGTTCTGTACCGTTCACGAATCAATTTTCCAGGTTCTCCTATAGAAAGACATGGAAAGACTAAATAAGCACCAAATATCAAAGCATAGAAAGCAAGTAAGTTCAACTAATAAATTATTCATCAGACGACAGCTCACCTGCTCTTTCTGATTCCAGTTCTCCAGCTGACATGATAACGGGCTCAATCCCCATTGCCTTAAAAATAAGCTCGGTTTGAAAAGTTTTGCCTTGGCCTTTTCCTCCCCATACTCCTGCACAACAGAAAGTGAGCAACATTTTTTCAGATAATCATGCTTTATTTCCCCAGAAACTAGTTGTTCATCCAGCTGAGAATCAGCAATGGCGGACAGAAAATATCGACAGTCGAGAGAACGATATCCGGCGTCTAACTCGAAAACTCATACCAAGTAAAACATATTAGATTTTCCATTATTAACTGGAGTATGACTAAATGATTACCCAAAATTAGAGGAACTTTGATATTCATTAGATGAGAAATGTAGTTCTTCACGATGTGGCATACTGCAATTTCAACAATATCATTAGCAACATATGGCTCACGATTAAGAAGAGAGACACCATATTTGTTATCAATGTGAACCAGTGACTCCACATGTCCCATGAAAATTCTTACCAACTTTATCCTGTGACATAGAAAATCAAACACCAAAACTAAGATCAGACAAGCTATCCATGTCTAAGACAGAACAACACAGCAGAAAACAATCAGCCATTGACACAAAATCGTACCAAGAAAACCGGTGCTATGTAGTAGTCCCCTTGAAGGTACTCAAAGGACCTTGTCACCTTTTGCCGGTAATCAAACACAATATCCGCTGCAGGATGAACACACAAATCAAAGCCCGACACAACCTCGAAAGTTTCATTCACAAACTTTGATCCTTAACATACTCTACACGAGATAAACAACCGCTAAAACCACATTCAATGCCATTTCTGTTCCTCTCCTAGGAGCAAGAATGCCAGTGGGTCTGAGCCAGAAAAATCGCAAACAATCTCAAATGAAGCCAAAATCCCAAGAGTTAACAAAATACAAGTTCTTACAGGGTCTGGCCACACTATCTCTTCCAGAAAACCATGCAATTCTAGATTACACATAACAATCAAAATCTTGAAATAAAACATGTAGCCATTACAGTCTTTTCCGAGGAAGTTGCCGGTGAAAAGATCATCGATAACGCCAGCTCTAGCTCCGACAGCAATATTCATGTTGTCGGCCTCTGCGCCAAGCTTGTACAAGTAATCTTTGCCCTCAGAATCCTTAGCTTCCCATGAAGACTGCTCTGATAGCTTGCTTTTGACCTTGTTGGCTGCGTTTGAATCTGCCTCATCATTTTTTCCTCCACTTTGGCTGCAGCAGACTGACGAGGAATTCCTTTGGCCTCTGCTGGAAAAGTGGAAATCGAAGCAGCGGGATTTGGGTAGAGAAGGAGGAACTCGGAAGCAGATAGCCATGCTATTCACATACCAATGATTTTCGTTATGTGGTTACCATGCATTTGGCGCCACATATTTTCTTTTTTTCTTTTCTGTTTCTCTTCTTTATATTATCGTCTTGCTTTCTAACTAGCACTTATTCTATGTTCTAGTTTTTTTTTTAAAATTAGAGTAACGCCAGAGATAAACAAAAAATGCTTTCACAATTGGTATTAATTTATTAATTGAAATTAATGTATTATATACGTACGACATATAAAATACCATTCACAAAAAAACAGTCACCATGCATTTAATATGTTGGTCTATTTACTTTCATGATACTGAATAAGCCCATTTTTTCTATAAAATTATAGATATATAATCATAGAAACATGTTCTATTGTAGTAAAGAACCATATAACATCAAGACATAAAACAATAAAAATGGAAAAAAAAAAATTAGACTGAGAATTAATAAATAAAAATGTCTAAATTCTTTGATGGTTCTCATCTGCAACCACCATGAGTCGAACTCCAAGTTGCTCCACATGCATAGCAAAATTGAAACCCACACCTATTACAGAAATGAAAGATGATGAAATCAACCTATAAACCCATACTTGTAATTTAATGAGGAATATATTAGAAACACTTTTACTTCGGATATCAATAAAATTATCTCATTAAGTGACACATATATATTTTGATTAAGATTTGATCATGCACGTCATTGTCACGATCACAAATCATCTATAAATAGGGGCTCTATGGACATCTGGAGTGCCCAAAAATCTCCGTAGCAATTTCAAGTTTGATTTTCATGATGTTTAAAGTTCCGCATAGGTAATTATGGATCTGTTTTCCACATTCAATATTATGTTTTTTGGTCAAACATAATTTAAATTCTTACGGAATATGTTGGTTGAATGTTATGAGACGTAACCATCCTACGAACAAACAGTAATATTAATATATAGTCGATACGAAAATGAAAATGGCTGCTCTACCTGCAAGTCATGTGCAAGCATCCTTCTTTTTTGTCCACAAAAATTCTGCAGCTAGGGCACCTCTGCCATTTCTTCTCCTTAGCAAGCTGATGCACCATCAAATCCTCCCTCCCTCTCTCACTCTCATTCAACCCCTTAAACTCTTCACATCCAAATCCCGAATGCCATGGCACTTTACACTGCACACACATCAATCTCCTGCAAGAGAGGCATTCGGCCTCCCTTATTGCTTCCCCGCTATCATTCACCATCAAAGATGAACAATCTTTATACGGGCAGTAGAATTTCTGGGAAGCATCCATCATAGACTCGCAGATGGCATCATCCCACATAGAAATCAGATACTGGGGCACGATTTCCCTGCATGCATCGTAGTCGATATTCCCTGTGCAGCCTACGACAACCGGGCACTTTAGAGCGGTGTGGCTTTGGTTGATAATGCCCATTTTAGTGATGTTCGCGGCTATGTATCTGTTGAGACACGTGATGCAGCAGCCGTGGCCGCAGTTCTGTATCGCGAACATCTGATCGTTCTCTCGTCTTTCGGCGCATATTTCGCAGTAGGATTTGGAGGACTCTCCAGCTTCTTTGGAGTCCTTTGGTGGTGAATCTTTTGGGGATATGTTGGAAGTGATGATAGAAGCCATTAAAGCTTCTTGAAACTGAAGCTCATTCGCAAATTTCTCGTCTGACATTAGGGCTTCGTCATCATCAGATTCTTCACTGCTCTTGTTGGAGAGCAGGCAGATATAAGATTCATCACAGAAGAGAGAAATGGAGTGTTCTTCCATTTATTCAGACCCTTTTTCTTTTCTACACTGAACTGTTATAGATTTTGAGTGGTTATGGGATAAGCCGAGTATTCCTCGTACATTTCAAATATCTTCATTTCCCATAATAAGCGTCTCTTAGTTTCCAAGTCGATTTGAATTCCTCATAAATTAATTTTAAGTTTCCATGTTTAATATATATATATATATATAAAATCTCTCCAATTTTATATCTTTTAACGATATACATGGGATCATAATCTTGTTTTTAGTTTTCATTGTTTACATGTGAATCTTTATCTTTTAGTATATTTAGGGTTTTGATGAAAATATCTTAACCATTTTGATATCATAATCTTTTTTCACTATATTTCTTTCTTATATCATTTCAATTTCAAAGATTAATTATAGAATTTCAATTTATTCATTGTATAAATATGAAAAAATAATTCAACTTTTTCACGTAACATAGTACATAGCACATTATACTAAGAACGGACAATGCATATATTTGGATTTTACTCCTAATATACTCCTACTAGCTAGACATTGGTTTTATTCTACAATTTAAAAGAATCATATGTTTCACAATTTAAACTTCAAAAAATTGATAAGATATGATTAAGCGTTTGTCGTTTTGCCAAAAGTTATAGGTGGTAGTAATGATATAACTCCAATTTTTTAAACCGTATAAGTTATAACAACTTCAGGTACCACGGTTCGATCGCTCTATCTGATAGCGACAATTATTGTATTTCAACAATCCCCTCCGAATAATTACAATCCTTGCAATCAATGAGAATCGGACATGAAACATTGACTCGTATACCAATTGTAGGACCGATTTCCCGCTTTACCAAAACTATAGTTGGTGATAACGATGCAACTCCAGTCTTTAAACCGTACGACAACTCAAGCACCACGGTTCGACCTATCTATTTAGTAAAGACAATTATTATACTTCAATAAATAAGTCCGAAATATTCCGTAGACCCATATTACGATAGCAAAAATCAGTGCAAGCGGAGTTTGAATGAGATAAAGCAATCTGAACAAAAGGTGCTCGAACAGTAGACGAAGAACTGAACTTTCGAAATGAATATATATAATATAACCAACGAAGTATATATTAGCAAAAGCCCACTTACTTGCTTACTGCTCAAAACAGGAGAAACATGGTGGCAATGCTTGATTTCGTATCTGGTTGCTACTTGAAGTGGATCACGAATGTAGAGATCTTCAGACGTTGCATACTTATGAAAATCACCGATATTTCATAAGCGTCTTCGGTATACGAAACTCTCGGATTAAGCTCAAGGTTGGTTGGCTTGTTCACAAAAGGAGAAAAAGAAATTGTGAACGGAAAAGATCGGATTTGTAAGCCATTTGAATCCATACCGGGTCGGTGAATTGAAGCAATAGTTTTATCGCAAATGGTTGATACAATAGAATTGAAAAGGTATTTCGATAAAATCTAACATTTGGATCAAGATGAAATTTGAACAGCATATGTGAAAAATGATGAAATAACTTTTGAACGGTCAAGATCGTTTTTAGAGAAAATTTGAAGCCGTTTCTAAGTGATGGACAAGAGCTGCATATTTCTCGTATGGAATCTGTACAGAATTATGGAAAATGGGTTTAACGAAAATGGTTGATACAATAGAATTGAAAAGGTATTTCGATAAAATCTAACATTTGGATCAAGATGAAATTTGAACAGCATATGTGAAAAATGATGAAATAACTTTTGAACGGTCAAGATCGTTTTTAGAGAAAATTTGAAGCCGTTTCTAAGTGATGGACAAGAGCTGCATATTTCTCGTATGGAATCTGTACAGAATTATGGAAAAGGGGTTTAA
>KQ987226.1:143069-272772 GCA_001598015.1 Dorcoceras hygrometricum
AAATCAGTTTAGGAAGATAAACAGAAGCTGCAGTTTCCTCACATGTATTCTGTGCAGCATTCTTACGAATATTATTTACGGAAATTTATCCGTTGGATCAGAATGATATTTTTACCTAGTATTCTAAACCTAGAGAAGAAGATTCTGGACGGTGAAGATCGGATTCTAAAAAACGGAGCAATGGCAATAGGTTCCGGACAGTAGGCCTTCAAATTGTTGCTGGAATGCTCAAAACTTCAACCTCTTGTTTTTGAAATGGGACAGCCTCTTGCACGATTTTTGACAGGATTTTTGATGTTTGTAGAGTGTCTTTCTTCATCTTTAAGGGATGCTATATATAGGAGAGGTTGGGGAGATTTTAAGGGTCACCTTTTATGACTATTAATCACCAATATTTATGGTCATAAGTAGACATTATTAAGCTAAATGGTGGCTACTAATGGCTACTTATGGTGAGACTTAATTTAGAATTTAAGACCTTGATTATTCATGGAGAATAGAAATATATGATAAGCTAAGAATTCAATTGAATAGCATTTTGAAATTTTCGGGTTATTTCACTAATTCCCAGAGCATACCCACAATAATTTAGTGGGAAATAGGCTCCCTAGGAGAATGGAACCCGTGAAGCCGGGAAGTTATTCCACATTATCACAAGTCTTACCAACTCGCTTGTACCTCTGAGGACTATCCAGTAGTTTTTATTATTATTTTTATTTTGGTAATTGAGTCACGTAACATATAAAAAGTGATCTGCACTCTCATATATCGGGCTTCAATATGAAGAAGCACAAATATTGCTCAAATGGTTGGTTCCAGAATGATGTGGAAGAATCGAACCAACAAAATTGGTTAACATTGTCTGTTTATTTGTTAATTATTCTTTGTAATTGTACATGTACCCATATAATTACTCACTTTTCTCTTTTTGGCATTTAGATTTCAATTATTGGTCTCTGTTCATTAACATAATACGAAATTCGAAATGTTTAATGAATAAATCGAAATAATAATGACAAAATATCAGATATCGCTCAAATTAACATTAGTTAGAAATGATTTTAATCCTCAACCACTACAATTTAAACATATAGGTACAATAACAAACTCTTGATGATGACATCGGAGGATCAGTTCCAAGTAGTACAAATTGTGACCTTTTCATCCTAATTTTGGGTACGAGAAAAGACATACGTTATCCAATTCTAATAGGACCAAAACACATATCCACGACACATATTTGAGATAACACAACAATCTATGTAACGAGATGTAATAAAAGTCCTGGAGATGTCTCCAAGAAAGAGCTGAGACAATGCCCTAAAGTCCCACAAAAGGCCATTAGTCAAGCAGCTACAGAAACAATCCGATCACGCCGCCTTCGTATTGTAAGCTAGCTCTCTCCACCAAGATATCAAAAAAAACTTTTCAAGTCTCTCATAACCCAAGATGTAAGCCAAATGCATTGGGTATACAACCATTCTATCTACACAATCAATCCGACAGTTCTTCTCAAAAACTCTCTTGATCGAGAAAGAAACAACATAAACCGAAACAAGACGAACTCCAAGAAATTAAAGGAAACATGTCATCCCATCCTAACAATATGCATCAGTTGTACAACATTACACTGGACAACGAATAACAATGCAACTTTGCGGCCAAACAAATTCTCTTGATTAACAAAGAAAAGAAATTATCTGAACCTCGATATCAGTAGAACTTTTGTTGTCTCTTTAGAAGTACAAGAAAGAATTGGGGAAGAATGCCATTCTGTCCCTAGATATACCAAAAATCCAACTTTGCCACCTCATATACTCTACACTCTTGATTAACAAAGAAACATGCATACACGATCTTTATAACCATACAAAGAAAAACACACAGCACTGAAAGTCCATCTCAACACCCGCATGCCCCACTCCCATTTTGGTGTGATAACACTAAGAAAAAAATAAACCAATTATATCATCTAAATGAAGCACAAGCCTATATTAATTCCCCCAAGCCAGAATAGTAATTGATACATCGGCACCCGCAGGGGAATAAATTCCTGTCTAATCTATTTTGCGTCACCCAACAAACCTTACTTCCCGAACCCTATTAGAAATATTTTTATCCGAAATTCAAATATTATCTCGTTAAATGACACATATAGATTTTGATCAAGATTTGATCATGTATATACTTCTAACTGTATTAAGGGATCAAATACTGAAAGATTTAGATCTTTATTAATTGATCAAATACTGAAAGATTTAGATGTGTATAATTTATAAGGGTTTTAGTCAAACTAAAAATACCTAAAGATATATCTTATCGATGAGATTTGTCACAATCTTCATAGATTTGTTGACGACAGATCATCGATAAATAATGGCTCAGGTCCCTAAACACACTCCTAAAATTGATTCATGGTCTAGAAGGCTTAGAAGTCTCTATAGCAATATCAGTTTGTTGCTCGTTGTTCAAAGTTCAGTACGAGAATCAGTGACGGCGGTGAATTCTTTGATCCATTTTCCGTATTCAGTATCATGTTATTTAGTCAATCATAATTTAAATTCTTGCAATCACGACAAATATGTGATAAACGAGGCAACGAATAGCCATAAACAACCAGAAAATCAAAGCCAGAAACCCAAGTAAACACCATGTTAGCAGAAGAAAGTACAAGAAGCTAAATGAAAAAGACATAAAAAAAAGATCTTTTGATATTCAATTGTGAAATCAAAACGTGATTAAAACTATGATTCATTGACATTAGCAATCTAACAATACACATAATCAAGCAACTAATTCCTCTTTATACCTCAAATGCTGTCACTGATAAGCAAATCCTTTCAAATACTCTGGATCACGCTTGGCACGCTCCTGGAACTTCTTGAACCATCGGTCCATGATGTCCATAGGCACCACCAGCTTCGACCCATCTACCCCACAAAACGACTGCATGAAATTGAACAGATTCTCCCCAACTTTCAATGCCAGCCGCTCAATCTTCCGCTCAGCGACCACATCGAGTGAGGGAAGCGAAGCTATGTCCTCCACCGACACTCCGATGTTAGCCGAAAGCGGCGGGGCATCTGGGGCCATGATTTGAAGCTGCGCCGGGTCCGGCCAGGACAGTGAGAGGACTGCGGAGGGGCGTGCGAGGGTGAGGGCGCCACAGAAGAGAAAAGGGGAGCCCGGGGACTGGATGTAGAGGGCCAGAGCCTTGTCTGGCGGGAGTGTGAAACTGTTGAGCAAGAATATGCAGATTTCTCTGATGGAATCGTAGGATTCACCGACGAAATGGTTCATATCGAGCAGCCAATGGGTGGCGTCGATTTGCTTGAAGGTGGAGATGTCCAGAGGGAAGCTTCTATTTGGGAATACAACTCCGAACATTATTGTCCGATTCCTCTTCTTCTGCTATGCTCGTCGTGTCGGATTTGCAAGGTTTTAGAGAACCTCTGTTTTTCCAGAAGAATCCCGAAATTTCCAGCTGAAAATGGATAATGTCTACCTACGTTCTAAGTTTAGATATATAAAATTTTAATTTTTCAGTGTTTATGACATTTTCGAATCTGACTTTATTCGTCTCATAGTCCAATAAATCAGTCGAATTGATAGAAAAAAAAAATTTGCATGCTTATTAGAATTCGATTGCGAGAACTAAATTAATTCATATATATAACATTTTTTCAGTGTTCTGAGTTTAATAAACTTGTAACAAGGTCATTGGTAGCGCAACAAATATGCATGATCAAGTAATTTTTACTAAATTAAGTTGAAACAACTGTTTAGTTATATACTTAACTTGCCTCTAATCAAGGCTCAGGGGTTTGATTACTCGTGTGGGAAATTGGACCAGAAGACATTTGTTTTCTTAAACTCCTCTTTCGGCTCCTTTTTCATTTTAAAAAATATGATTATACTCGTAAATATAAATATGGGTCAGCAATCACAAACTATAATATTGAGTTTGAATTATTTTCTAATATAAGTTGGCAAGATTTTCTACCGACAATTATGATGCGTGAATAAACGAACGTCGAAGGCTCCCAGAGAATCAACCTAATAATATAATACCAAATTGTTCCTACACACATTTCGGCTGCATCAAAACCAATATAAAGATTAAGATACCAACACTTCAACTTAAAAAAACTTCAATTTCATTACAGATGTTAAGTACTATCTCATACTTTGTACACCTTACCATCAAAACTTCCCTAGTGGTCACAAAAGGACCTTACCACTCAATAGCTTCAAACTTGAAGGGGTGTGCTCTCCTTCCCTGAACAAGTGACAATATTCGACTTTACATATCCTCGCACTCGAAGGCAATTACTAAGCTGCTGGGTTCTTTTCGGCAATGGGTTTGTTGACGGAAGCCATGGTAAAACCACAAGACTCGGAGTGGATCACAAGCCATGATTTGAAGTTTCAACCCTCGAGAGTCTGTCAATGCTAGCAGGAATGAACCAGTTTTACTAAACCTCGTGCTCAAGATACACAAAACTCTGAACTTCTTTAAAAGCAATCATTAATCACGTGAATTCAAGATCTTCTCCACACGCCTAATATACCATTTGCAAAAGATTTCAGATTTTGCCACATCGATGGTTTGTTTTCTGGTTCTGTAGCCGGAGCTGGTACTTTGTGCGACTCCCTGCAAAATAAACATAAATGCTTAACCAGACGATATGGAAACTAAGAAAAACAATATCTCCACGAATCCATGCAACTTAAGCCAGCAATATATAAAGGGGAAAAGAGATCACCATTCGTGTATTTCTAATATTCTTGATTTTTGCTTGTTGTCATCAGGATTCAGCACATTATATTTCAGAAAATCGTCCGAAGCAGTCTCTTTGAGGTTGGTCTCTGGACTCCCATTATCACGATGCATGCTACCTTCACAATCGTCCATCAGGCGATGAGATTGAGAGCTGCCATCTTTTGATTTATCATTCTAGCAAAATAAGAACCAAAAAATCAAAACCCACCACAAACTCTTCATTACATATTGTCTTCTGAAGAAGAAAATGTCGATAAGCCTATGATCTATTCAAGATCAGAAGCATATTGAGTAAAAATTCGCACAAGAATCAGACTTGAATCCCAGAGTCACAATAAATTAACAAACCAGCAAAAATTTGTTTACCTCCAAGGAATTTAAAGATTGTGGCTCTTCTTCCAATTCAATGTTCAGGGAACTCAATTGCTCGGTCTGTAGGTTCAAGATCGATTCATCCACAGTAGCATAACTGCTTGAGAGCTCTTCGGCTTCAGATAATGGCTTTTCCTTGACCACTTTCTTACCCACAAAAACTGTTTTTCTCTTAATATCAGAAAAAAACGAGGAATCTGATTCTGCTGGACTGCTTGACGTATCCACATTCATAGTTAGTAATCCGCTTTCCATATCTAGTTTTGTCACTGACTGGGTGTCAAAACTATCTGCTTCTGATCTAGAGTCACTGCCTGGAACCTGTACATCAAAAGAATGTTTAACCGAGCTGATGACTTCTTCCGGTTTCCTTGTTCGAGAGACCTCTTGCAAGCCAATGTTTAAAGATGAATTATATTCCAGCTCCTGAAGGATCTGTCTAACAACATAGTAGCAGCCGCCAACATTTTTTTTTGCATCAGACACAGTTGGGAACTTCCCTGCGTTCAATGTTCTGTAGCTGTAAACCAGACCACAATAATTAAAATCTCAAACTTCACAAAGAAGTATAACTATTGAATTTTACCACAGTGTTACGTAGCAACAAACATATATTCACAAACTAACAATAATAATGAAAATTCAAAAGCCCATAAACATTTCATGTAAATCAGCAACTAAAATATGTTCACAAACTAGCAGTAATAATGAAATCAAAAGCTCATAAATATTTCATGTAAATAAAAACAAAGAATCAAACATCTTAATCACCAAACCCTATTTGTCTTCCCTGTGGTTGATGTAAATGCTGAAGCACTACACCACAATTCTATTTTCAAGAGCACTTCTCAGCAGAAACAGAGATATAAGGAGATATCAGATATGTTATTTGTAGAATTTAGGATCAAGCACAGGTTCAGGGAGTTGATCGTAGCATGTAAGTTCAGGGAAGTAGAGTCAATCACTGGTTTAAGATTTAAGAGAGGCTGGTGAATTTACCACTTGTGGTCATTGTAGACTGCACTTTTATTCCTCAGTGATCCATTGGTTGTGGTGTAATGTTAACCCATCGTTAAAGACAATGCGTTAAATTTTCACTCACTCGTACACGTCAAATAATCATGATTCATGTGAAGAAAACAAAATCGAATTTAATATTTAAAACCTCAGTTCATGTATTTTGAGAATAATAAATGTACACAGCTAGACCTACAGAGAAAAGAACAGGTAGAAATTAAACTGGAAAGAATCACCTAGAAAAGGATAAATATAATAAGGAAAACAAACAATAGGAGGAAATTCAGCTAAATCGCTTCTCAATGCCAAATTTAATACAATTTATCCTAGAGTACACAATGCTAAAATGTGTGAGGAACAATCCGTAGAAATAATGTGGAATGTGAAAAAATAAACCCGGGGAAACATGAAGGACACATACTTGTCCACATATTTTTCCACCATTGATTTGCGAACATCCTTTGGGACCCTTTTACCAGCCTTTCTCGTTTTTGATGCATCAGAAGGCACAGAAGCAGTCATTGATTTCCCCCTACACTGTACAATTGACTCGGGCCAAACATCAGACACCTCAAAGGAAACTGTCACACGTCATGAAAATAATCAGCATTTTAAAAAGATTGAGAACCAATCAACCTACTCTCAAGCATAAAGTTGCAAAGAATTTACATGCTTTCTCGAAGTAAGAGAAATGAGGAACAAAAGCAGATTGTAGTCCATAATCACTACTCTCTGTAACTTATACAGTGTCCAAAGTCTACACTTCCCATTCCAGAACAACAATAATAATGTATAATGCAATCTGTAAAAATGAAAATCGAACTATTTAAAACATGCCTAATCACAAAAGAAAAGCATACCTTTGTCAAGCCAAGTATTGGACGTCTTGATCACTCCATGCCGTCCAAACTGGAAAGACAACTTGGCAGGTACAACAACGTTCCGACTGAGCCTCATCTAGCCTCCAATAACTTCACAAAATTCATTAACACTATAATTTTAGTAAAACATCTGAAAGCAAGAAAAACCCTTCAGGATCACATTGAACAAATTAAAGGGCATCTAAATCGAATAGGATTTCCACAAAAACTATTTCCTCAACAATTCCACCACCCTCGAATAACGCAAAGAAACAACAAGACAATAAGCGGACTACCACCTGGAGAGAAGCATCAACAGTCAAAACAATCCAAATAAAGCACCCACAAAATGAGCGATCAAATAATACATCCGATTAATGAGCTGAAAATACATTAATAATGTAGTATATGTAGCTCGCAATGCGTAATCCATGAAAAATTACCTAGAGGCTGGCAGTAGAATAATTTTAACGGCCGAGGGTTTCGCAGCTAAACCTGTAGCTGTTTTACGAGACGAGCATAGAAACAAGGAGAGAGGTCGTTTTTCAAAATAGATGAAAATATAACTTGTAAATAAAGAAAGTGAGCCGTTTTAAAACCCGGTCCGCTGCTTGCTTTCCTTAAAAAAATCATAAAATTAAAAATTTAGGAGATGGGCTTCCCGCAGTTATTTTTATTTATTTAAAAGAAATTAAAAAAATCTTGATGTAACCGAATTTTTCCCAGCCAATTAGCTGTCATCATGTTAGACCGTAAGGTCGAAAGATCTATAGGTCTGGAGATCTGTAAATCTGTAGGTCGGGAGGTCTGGATGTTTGTAAGTCTGACCTGGGGGATGAGTTGGACGTCCTTCCTGCCATGACATGCGACCACAGACAAGGGTCAAAGGGCGTCGGGAGCCATCCCGACGAAGGCCATCCGATGAAGTCAGCTCGGATGATTGAGAAGATATAGAGAGTGCAGAGAATAAGTCTGCTGAATGTGTGTAAATGAGAAAATACCTGATATTCATAGGAGAGTCAAGGAGTTGCGTGTTGACTATCTGGGTAATTATGAGTAGGGATGGGTTTAGCAGACATCACGTGTACGATACCTACCACTTTTACGTAGGGATGGGTTTTGCAGCTTTGTCAGAGAACTAATCATGAGTTATACAAGAAAGACAAGTTGCTTGTGTGGGGTCGCTGTTAAGGCTAACCTGGCGTCAGGTCGGGAGACTATACTTGTGCAGACTCGTTACACCTCGAGGTCCCGAGGTACACTGTTGGGTCAAGAGCTCTTCCTGCAAGAGGAATGAGATCTTCCTGAAAGAGCTGAGATCTTCCTGCAAGAGTTGTTGGAAGAGTTGAGGTCTTCCAGTGTCGTTTTAAGATAAGCTCGTTCATCGGGTCCCGAGTTGAAAATTAATAGTGATATCAAACCTAAAGCAAGCTGGGACCGGTTTTTTAAAATGTTATATGATGTCATATATTTATATTAATTAGATAATCATTCTAATATCAAACTAAGAAGTAATACTATCTTATAGTGGTGCTAATCAGATATATATCCAAGAATTAACATGTGAATTATATAATAAAAGTTTCTATGGATATTTTACATAGCACCTTAAGTTTTATCAAGCCGCATTCAAGCCACGTAATTACTTCAGTTAACCCCTCATTTCTATATTTTTTTTAACAAGGAAAGAAAAACAAAAAGGGGGTTGGTGTTATGAGGTAAACCCGAACAGCTTTGTTTTCTTGAAAAAAATAAAATAAAATAAAATTCGGGTCCACTAACTTTTTCAATAAAAACAAAAAAAAAACGAGGCCGGGTTTTGTAAATGGGGCCTCCCAAAATCAAAAGAAAACGCAAGCAATATAAAATTCAACCACTAATTTCTCTTCCTTTTTTGGTATCTTTACAATCAACGGGCCGGGAGCAGCATAGAATTGTCCCAAATCATCGGCCCATTTATGAGCAGCATAGATTTCTGAACACTAGTAAAATAGCAAGCAAGCAACTTCAGATGTCATCGTAGCATGAGCTTTACCAGACCATTAGCTAACGAATTGAAAGATTTGATGAGCTGAGTATAAGTAAGTTCAAAAGGAGAAATATCCCTAATAATAAACTACTTGAAAATCTGGATCCTCCTTCATAAGTTTTTTGGAAAGATTCAATCACATATATTTAGATACTTATATTTTCCGTTTCATCTTGACATTTTGACGATATAGTTGGATAAGATTGTATTATTACTCCGGGACCTGCTCCGAGTAAACTCGTGATTCGATTATCTTAGACGGACAATTCGCTATATCGAGGAGGGAATTCTTTCATACTACAACAGTTTCATCCGCTACAGTAGTATCATCATCAGATACATATTCTGATACTATTCTTTGCTGCATATGCATCAGTGATTTCTCATAACTAGCCTTCGGGTATACAGCTTATATCACCTAATAAAATATATCTTTAACGGTACACATTAGTAAAACCGCATTATCGAATAGCAAATGAATTTCCATTTAGCTAACCAGAATAAATTCATACATCTAACCCTATTAACTCGCGCGTAACGAAACCCAAATCATGCACTAGAGGCCCATGTGACCAGACATGCTTCTGATTTTCATAATGCTACATGATGTATTACAATTGCACCACGCTTGTGTAAAAAGTGTAAACCACATTGGCAAATAATTAATATATACTCTATTTTTTTACGGCAAGTACATCTAACCCTGATGTAACCAAATTTTATTCAGCCAATGAGCTGTCATCACATCAGACCGTTAGGTCGGAAGGTCAGGAGGTCTGTCATCGGAGAGTAAGTTGAGGGAGATCTGTCGAAGCTGAATTAGGAAGAACCTGCTAGGACGAATTATGAACAACAAGGTATCACCAGGTCTGGGTCATGGCACGATATAGCCTGAGGAATAGAGAGAGCACATAGGGAGCTCTGTCTTCGGTGGATGGGCTGGACATCTTTCCTGCAATGACCTGCAACCACAGAAGCTGATCAAAGGGCGTCAGAAGTTATCCCGACGAAGGCTCTCCGATGCTTAAGTCAGCTCGGCTGATCGAGAGTATATAAATAATGCAGAGAAATGAGTTTGGTGAATGTGTTGTAAAATGAGAAACACCTGGTATTTACAGACGAGCAAAGTGGTTGCATGTACCTATCCCGATAATTATGAATTGGAGTGGGCTCAGTAGACCTGGCATGTACTTCCACCTACCACCTGCATGTAGGAATGAGTTCTACATTGTATGTCAATGCACTCATCATGAGTTATACAAGAAGGTCAAGTTGCTTGTGTGGGTCGCTATCAAGGCCATACCACTTTTCCTGAGGTTAGGTCGAAAGACCACACTTGTGCGGACTCGTCACACCTCGAGGTCCCGAGGGTGCGGTGGAAGGACAGTCCGAGGTGTATCTTGGGTGCCCATGGAGTGTTTGTTTAGGTGTATACTGACCGAGGAGTGTTTAGTCCGTTAACCCGAGGTGACGTGCCCGATCAAAGAAATGTTCTCGAGGACCGAGATGACCGGGTGGAGTCAAGATGGAAGGTTACTAGTAGCGTCTTAAGAGGAACTCTTTTCTCGGGTCTCGAGATTGAAATTATTAGTGGTATCAAATCCCATTCTCAAAAAATATCAAGCACATTTACATGCCTAATTTTGACAACACATGGTCGAAAATCTAAATTAATATATGCACTATGTATTTTTGTGTCTATATAATTATTCACAAATTCACAACATCGAATGCACCCTTCCCACTTAGAATTCAGCTTTTTTGGCATGAAGGAAATAAAGCCTACTTACCTTCTACAAAGTTGCTAGGGACCATGGTTTTGAAATTATTCTGAACTTTTTGAATTGAAATATTAAAATATACTATATGGAAATTAAATATTAAACTTTATATTGAAAATCAAAAAGTAAATATTGAAAATAAAAATTAAAGGGAATTCATTGCAATCATTGTATTTTTAACTGGACGATGATATCACTGAAAAATAGAAGTGTTTTTACGAAATAAAGGTTAGCCTATGGGGCTAACCAATTGTACAGATCAGAAGCCCATTAATTCATACATATTTTAAATCGAGGGATATGCATAGGTAGTCAGAGACCTAATTGCGAGGACTTATATAATAAGTCGACCCCTAAAACACAGCCTATGATATTTCAGTGGGGAATATGCTCATACGAGAATCGAACCCGCAAAGTCAGAGAGGAAAATCTCACTCCACCTCAAGTGTTACCAACTCGTCTGTGACACGTGTAGTAAACTAGTGTGTTTTTTCTCGGTATATGAAAGTAATATTTATATACGTGTAATGCAATGAGATTAGTAGGGTAAGCTTAAGCCATTTCCTTTCTATTAGTAAAACTCCTTTGTGTAAGCTAGCTTCCCATTTCATTTTAGCTGTTGGTTTTGGGGTCGTGGATCAGATCACAAATTTATTAGCTTCAGATAATGATATGGGGCCGTATTAACACTTAGAACTAAGTATTATATTCGAAACTCAATTATAATTAACTCGAGTTTAAAAAATATATCTTAATTTTATGGTGTTCAATTGTCAATGTCAAGTAGGGAATCATTGCTCGACTAAATTTAAAGTTAATTTGTGACGTGTGAGCTTGGCAATGTTAGGAAAATATATATTAATTTTTTGTTAACTTCAAAGTTAAGTTGTATTGCATTCTTTTTAGTGATGGGAAATTAATTTAGATGCATTTTTAGGGGTACGTTTGAATGACTAGGAATATTTAATTCGAAGTCTTCTTTTGTAACAATATTTGATTCATTCCTATTTTGGTAGGTACGCACATTAAAAATTTACAAACATTGGTCTTCATTTTTCACGAGGAGCAAACAAATAAATTGTAGATGGAAACTTCTTTTGGCACAATAACAACTTCAAATCTTGATTTGATTCACTTGATGACATTTAATTATGTAAAACCAGCGGCTAATCTTGCCCTTAATTCCTTTCTCAATATTTTCCCAGATGGAGATACGGGAATGGAGTCTATGAAAAATACCCGACTCAATCTCTTGTAAAACACCACCTGCCCAAATTAAATATTTCGGTTAGAATATAGAAAATCTATATAATTTTTATGTTCAAAAAATTGGAGACGTGCTCTTAATTACCTGATCTGAGATATATTTCTTTATTTTATCCTCGGAGACGATGGATCCATTTGATCGGACAACAAATGCAACCGGAACTTCTCCGGCTTGCTCATCTTGCATGCTACAAAGAAAATTAAATAAAAGTTTAGGACTTTAAAGTTTAAATTATTTTTTATAAAGACAAATATAAACATTTAAAAAAACAAGTCGTAACGAGCTCACGAGACGACGGCGGCGGCGGAGACGGAGGGATGGTTGAGAAGAAGGGCTTCTAATTCCGCCGGAGCCACTTGGAACCCTTTGTATTTGATTAGCTCCTTCAATCGATCTACTATAAATATTTCGTCATCATTGTCGATGAACCCTATATCACCCGTGTGTAGCCAACCTTCTTTGTCTATTGTATTTTCAGTCGCCACGGGATCATTCAGATAGCCTGGAAAATTAAAATATTTCATGAAATGTTATTGTACTAAATGTTTTTTAAATCACATAAAAAATTAATAATTCTTGATATATATTCCTATATTAAATTAGCACTGTCCTTATTATAATAATCTCATGATAATATTATAATATTCCAGTTTGGTGCGTAAATTAAACTGATAATCCTCGTTGGTGGAAGCTGGTTCAATTTGATGGGCCACCAAATCAATTAATTCTCATGTATAAATATATGTATAATACAAGGTATTCTCAATGTTAAGAAAAAGTTAAATGTACCTAAAGAATATATAATATGTTGAAATGGAAATTTTGAAATCACCTTTCATGATTTGATCTCCTCGGATGCAGATTTCTCCGGGCTGGTTACGCCCCAGAGACGCACCGGTCTCGGTGTCGACAATCTTCATCTCCGCGTTTATGACCACAGTCCCACACGCACCCGACTTGATCTCGAATGGCTGCTTCGCGAACGCTAGGCACATCGATAGCACCGGTCCGGCCTCCGTCATCCCGTAACCCTGCAATCAACATCGGGTTTTCGATTTATCATTATACCGCCATTTCAGTTTATAATCGATCTGGTTTGAGATGATATCTCGATCTGGAGATAAAATGTACCAAACTTTCTTTATAAAAAAGATGTTGAATATTAAGTGCCATGTTACAGGAAGACTTTGTCTGATTTGCGCGTGAATATATATAATCAAAGTCAACCGATGTTATGAAATCTAGACTTGGACATTTTCTAGGAAGCAGAATCAGATCCAGGCTCATTACAGCGAGGCCATGTCTTAATTATTAATATGGTATTTATGTATTTAATTCAACCATTAATTAATGCAGTTCATAATTGCATGTTGACCTTAAACCCTCGGATCAACTTAATTCTTGTTGAATTTTGGCTAACGAAGTAATAATATTGGCAAGTGTTTTATAATTATGACGTGGCCTCATTTGGAATAACTTGATAGTGGCGATACTTGTGGGTCCACGAACATTATTATGATTACTTAATAATGATTAGCTCAATAACAGTAATTAAAATAGTTACCCCCACTTTCATTCCTGGGCCAAGTTGATAGTAAATAAAAATTCTCCGAATGAAATAGTCATTTTCCATAGTAGAATATATTGAATATTTTATAATAAACCAATAACGAGAAAAAGAAATAAAAAGTTTACCTGGCCAACGATTGCATTTGGAAACTTGACCCTGGCAGCTTCCTCGAGCTCCTTCCCCAGTGGCGCGGCGCCGGAAAGCACCATTCTCACAGATGAAAGTTCATATTTGTCCACGACGGGGCTCTTGGCAATGGCCAGAACAATAGGCGGAACGAAGGGTCCGATGGTCACTTTATATTTCTGTATCAGCTCCAAGACTGATACTATCTCAAACTTCTGCATGATCAGAATCGCCGCCCCGACCCGCAACCCGCAAAGCAGGACCGAATTCAAGGAGTATATGTGAAACATGGGCAGCACACACAGCATCACATCTTCGCTGTGAACCGTAGAGGTTAGGGTTCTCGCCATCAACCTGCTGCGCGACACTGGTGACCAGCCCCTTGTGGGTGAGCATCACGCCCTTCGGCAGCCCCGTCGTCCCGGAGGAATACGGCAGCGCCACCACGTCGTCAGGGTGGATCTTCACCGCCGGAATATCCTTTTCGTCCGCGGACGTCAGCTCGGAGAAGCTGAGGCACCACTCGGCCGGCGGTGCGTCGATGCACATCACCTTGACGCCGTTGTCCAACGCGTATCCCTCGACTTTCGCAACATGGCACGCTTGTGTTACGATGATCTTCGCTCTCGACGCCTTGGCTTGCTTCACAACCTCCGCAGGGGTGAAGTAGGGGTTCGCCATGGTCGTTATGGCGCCGATGTGGGACGAACCCAGGAAGGCGAGCACGTACTCAGGCGAGTTGGGCAGGAGGAGCATGATGCTGTCACCCTGTTGTACCCCGAGTTTGCTCAGGCCGCTCGCCACCTTCCTCGACGCCAACTCGACTTCCTCGTACGTGTACACTTCCCCGGTCGGGCCATTTATCAGACATGGCCTCTTGCTATGCTTGGATATGTTTTCGAAACAATAGGAATGCAAGGGGAGGTGCTTTGGGATGTAGATATCGGGGAGTTTCGATCGGAATATTATGTCTTCTTTCTTTGATATTGGATCCATTTCTAATGTTTTAGTGCAGGAAAGATGATCAAAATTTATGGGTATCAATCTTTTTTTAAGTTGTAGAATACCCTAAAAATGAATGTGGAGTGTTGGGAGTATAAATATGGGCAAGTTTTGGTGAGGGTTGGTGAAGGGTAGGGAGTTTACTTGATTAAGGGTTTTGTGTAAATTGTAATTAATAATGAATCGATTATGGAGCGAGCTCATTATCCCTTTTTTAAGCGTAGTTATGGGATTTTTGAGATGTCATTATTATTCTAAATCAGATTAGATATGGGTAATGAAAAACGAGTTAGGAACCATATAAAAATTGTGGACCATATATCACAAATTTTTCTTATTGTTGATTTAAATGATTTTGGAAAATATACATTTGTGGAAAACAGATTAGTATAACAATCCAAAAACTTTATTTTTCTTTAAAAAAAAAATGCCCCTCATTGTTATCACATGATTAAAGAAAGTGTGGTGGGGTTGGTAAGGAAAAGTGGGAGGTTTGGGTGGAGATTGGGTCCATAGAGGTAGGTGATATAGAGATGTTTTTTTCAATAGCTGACCCTTTTGCTTTTTTATTTTTATTTTTCCCTTTAATTCAACTTTAAAATCTTTTTGATTTTTTCCACGTAGCATCTACTTCACCAAGACCACGATTCAAGAAATGACGATGTTGTACAATCGGCGACGTCACGATGACGTCGAGCTAACGTCAGCCCAAGACTAAATTCATAACGTGGATCTGGGCTTTTGGGTTAAGTTAAGAATTAACAAACAATGAGTAATACGGCTGAGCACGGCCATATTTTCCGACGTGGCTTAGATAAGATTAAAATCTAATAACATATATTATCATAATTACAAATATAGGATCATGATTACAGAAGGACACAAGAAAAATGAAAATGTAGTTTTTCTAAAAAAAAAAAAATTCAATGCTACTCTTAATGTGGCCATAAATAATAACTGGATAGTTAAAAAAATAGATTGAAATGATATCCCATGTATTATATATTTAACACCTTTTTCCAGTTTTAAACATTTTAATAACCACTGAACTCGAATCTTCAACATCATTAGTTTCCAATATAGGAATTTAGTTTTCAACAATTAAATGTGTTTAGTCTCTTTTTAATAATATCAAATTATATACCATAAAAAAGACCTGCAAATTTGGGAAATGATCCGAGTACTTGATACATTAAACAATTACTACTTAATTAGAATCTTGACCATATATCTTAGAAATATTACATTATTTAATAAAATAGAAAATGGAGAGAGGTTGCGATTGTTAGCCAAACCAATTGATGGATCCAAATTCCTTTCCTTCCCCTAAGGTAGGAACATCTTCTATCACCTTCTCCTGTCCCTTGGGGTAAAATATTCCGGTCCGGTCGTCCCGGATCCACCACGAAGCGTCGTCCTTTCCGGCCGGTTCCGGCACATTGTTCTTCAGTTCCACTCCATTTATATTTAGTTTGGCCGTATCACTTACAAGCTCCGGTGAACCAGTTTTCCCATGGTAGGCTTTTCTCATTATTGGCCTAACCAAGGACGTAACCAGCCATTTTATAAAATTTTTGGGTTAAATAATCATACAAATTTGATTTGAAATTCTTTTATTCCAGTGCTCATTCAATTTGTTGTCACTAATATATATCTTTTCATTTATATTTTCCATTATATTCGATCGCTCAAGAAAATATCAATAACTCTATAAGTATTCCATTCATTTTTCAAAATCAACTTTCATGCCCTATCCTATATAGATTTCGTCATGCTAAATTTCAGTAGACGGATTATATAATTGAAATATAATTTCCGTAAAATTTTACGATAGAATTTGTCTCATTGAACTACATTATTTAAGTATCGAATCTGAAATAGTTAGTACTCAATTATTAATATTAATATCATATTTAAAATATTTTGTACCGATTATCAACGAATAAAAAATAATTTTATCCTTAATAACAAGACAAGACACACATGTCTTATACTCAAAATTCAGATATTAGTAACGGGTTTGACAGTTTGTACTCAAATATCATATATTGTGTATTATATTTTCAATAATTTGTACCCAATTTTATCGGACAAAAACATGTCGTTCCAGGGACTCTACAATATTTTTTTGTGGTCAGAAAGTGCAAACACACAGGGATTAGAAACAAATTTATCTTTGAATTTAGGGAGCGAATTCAAGCTAATTTACCAAAAAAAACTTACATGAATTGCATGGCCTGTGTTCCTCTACCAGCTGCTGCAGATGCCATTTTAATCAGCTCTTTCTCTGTTTTCTTTGCCTCCTTCAAATGCTTGACTCAGATCTCAGAGATGCAGTGTGACTCAAACATGAGGTTTATATATTTGATAAAATAGACTCAAATAAATAAAAATAAATCCAACAAACCAAAGATTGGCCACGTAGAGCTTACTTCCCCAATGAATCGAAGGTGAGGATCATGCTCCAATCTCACCATAACTTGTTTGGATGTTACTGATTATGGTTTTCAGTAGTTCCAAGCTCGGATGAGATCTGACTCGAAGTCGAATTGTAACTAACTCGTATAATCCAGAAAAAAAAAAATGATAACGACAATCTAGAAAATATGATATTTTCCTAATTTTTTTCAATTTTTTCGTGCACTATATGATTTTTCCATTTTAATTTAACTCGGTCCTATCAGAAAAGTTTATAGGAAAAGATTAGCAAAGTTTGCTCCTATTGGATCGGCTGAAAGTAACGGAGGTATGGACTTCATGTATGGCCTAGAATAGATGTGAAACGTATGATATGTTTCAAAATATAGTAATAATGGAGGTGTGGGCTAAAATTCGATATGGCTTCCTCGTTTAAATAATACCATTTTTTAATTGTGTGGAATATAATTGGATGGGCTGATAAATTTATCTCATGAATTACTTGATGATTTCGACGTAGATAGTTAATTTAGTGTCACAAATTTCATTGGAATGAACGAAAAGAATATGATATAGAAAAATTTAGAAACGTGTTGGCATATTCCTACATTCTACATATTTAACATCAATGACACGGATCAAACGTGTTAAAAAGCAAACGTTTTCTTTTTAGGTTAGCCTACTAGAAGACTAACCCATGTATATGTCAGATGACTCTTAGCTATATAGGTTTTTAAATCAAGAGATGTGTGCGGGTAATTAGGGACCTGAATCGAAGGATATGAATGGGTACAAGGACATGAGGAAGATGATTTATATAACAGATCGACCCAAAGTACACACCTCTACAGTATTTCTGTGGCGAATATTTTTCTCACGAGAATCGATATCGTATATCGAAGAGGAGAATATCGTGCCACCCCAAGTCAACTCGCATGTGCGTATGGGGCATTAAAAAGCAAACATTTAAATATATGGATGAAGGTGAATTTTGTTCCGTTAAATTGGTCTAAAACCCAGAAAAATATCAGTTTAAAGATCGAATGGATTTATATTTAAACTTGTTAAGTACTTACTAATATAATTTGAAATTTAAAATAACATTCCCAATACTTCGATTTTTCAATATCCTAAAGTTAAAGTAAGACGTGACCATCACAGCCAACCAGTTTACATTGGGCTGCATTTATTTGGGCCTGACCATTAAATATTTAGTCACTGTGCGGTCTATTTAGCAATAATTAGCCCAGCCCATTTCAAAACTGCAAGGTCTCTGCTAGCTCACACTAGAACCTCTTGTCGTCGAGGTTTTTGCCGCTTCAACAGTTCTTCGCCTCCAAATCACCACAGCGAAATCGGACTCGAGCAAAAGAGAAGGAAAAGATTGGTGAAAAAAAGCTCGAAGGAGGTGAGAAATGGTGAGGCTAACGGCGGATTTGATCTGGAAAAGTCCCCACTTCTTCAATGCCATTCGCGAGCGAGAGTTAGATCTCCGAGGTGTTTCATTCTCTCTGGAAATGTGTGTGATTTGTATATAACCTCGCTGTATGTGCTACTTTTGCAGTTTATTTGATTCGTGTTTTGTTTTCGACAGGGAATAAAATGGCTGTCATCGAAAACATTGGTGCCACAGAGGTTGATTTTTCTTCTATTAGGCCTTATTATAACTTTGTTTGATCAATCCATTTGATATGAGCTCAATTTTCAGTTATTTTGGTACAAAAATCTCTTCTTCTTTTGAAGCTTCTATGTTTTTTTTGTTTTAGCTGTTTTTGAAATTTTACTGAACTTTCTGTTGTTATTTGCTTATATAATCTTTTTGGGTTAATCAAAATTGCAGGACCAATTCGACACCATTGATTTATCTGACAACGAGATTGTTAAGCTCGAGAATTTTCCCCATTTAAGTCGACTCGGTACTCTGTTGTTGAACAATAATAGAATTACTCGAATCAATCCCAATCTTGGAGGTAAGGTTAAACTGAAAAGTTCTCGAATTTCTTCCTGGAAAATGTATGATTTTTGTTAACTGTCTTTTGTACGTCAAAATTTGCAGAGTTTTTACCCAAATTGCACACCTTGGTGCTGACTAACAATAGGTTAACTAACCTGGTTGAAATAGACCCGCTTGTGTCGCTTCCAAAGCTGCAGTACCTTAGTCTGCTCGACAATAGTATTACGAAGAAACCAAATTACCGTCTATATGTCATCCACAAGTTGAAGTCTCTGCGTGTGCTGGATTTCAGGAAAGTCAAAGAAAAGGTTAGATTTTGTGTTTTCAGAGCATTCTTTATTTCGAACTGACTATTAAATCTTGATAACGAGGAGAGTGAAGAACATTTCCATCTTAATAAACCTCCTTTCTGATCGCCGGTTATCTACTTTCTTCTTTATGATCTGTTTTCACTTGTGAGATACATTATTAACTACTTCAAAATTTGCTTTATATATAAACAAATTATTTTTTTTCCGTTCCGGGTGACTATATAGTAATGCCTTTTCACTGTTGTACTTTGCTAAAGTCTGTCCCTGCAATATTGCAGGAGCGAGTTGAAGCCAATAAATTATTTGCATCTAAGGAAGCTGAGGAAGAGGCCAAAAAGGAATCAGCAAAGACCATTATACCTAGTGAGACTCCGAGCACCCAAGATGTTGCAAAAGAGGACCAAGCTCATAAACCTGCTGCGCCTACTCCAGAACAAATTTTGGCAATTAAGGTACATTTTTCTTCTCTTGTTTTCGTTTTATACTTCCCATTTTATGCTTGATATGAAAAGCATGATATGGTTTCAAATTCATGTCAACAAAAATTCCAGTAAGAAGGTAAGATAGATTGCTATTACTAAATTTTCGATCTTCAAATGGTTTTGATAGGAAAATTAGTTATTTAGGAGATAGGGAAGATTCAATTTCTTTGTGTAAAAGAAAGGGACGACTGGGAATAAGATTTTGATATAATGACATTGAATTTAATATTCTGTTTTGGTGTATACTGTATCGGTGCTTGATGCAAGGAAAGAAAATTACTTAGGAAGAAATTTTTTTTTAGCATTTATTTGTTTTCTTCCCTCGGAGCCTATCAAACTCCACTTTTCTTTTCAGTTTATTCCTGGCAAACAGTCCATGATCTATGTATTGCTTTAATGCCTTGCACGTGCAGATGCCTTTCTAATATTATGATTTATATTTGCAGGCTGCCATTGTGAATTCTCAGACTCTTGAGGAGGTGGCAAGACTTGAACAGGTGTGATTGTATTGGAAATTTCTTCTTCTTGACAAAGAAGGGTCCATAATTTCATTTTTCCTCAACGATTTTGTGATGATTCTTCAGGCACTAAAGTCAGGCCAGCTTCCAGCTGATCTAAACATCAGTGAGAGTGACAGTTTACCAAAGAATGGAAGTGCCCAACCGGATAACATGATTACTGATGGAAAAGAAGCAAGTGACGAGCCCGCAGACACTGAACCCGAGCAGAAAGAGGATGAGCCTGCAGAAATGGAAGAGGTGATAATAATATCTGAATGTTGCTGTTTATTGTTTTCTATATTCCGCCTGCATTTAGCCTTGGGTCTTGTGTCCGTGCTGGATAATTATATTTGTGAGTAAACTAAATTTTGTTCTTCTACTGAAAAAGGCATTCTTGTCTGAAGACGACATGATTACTGATTAATAAATTAAATATAATATGTTGTCAAAATGATCTAATAATCGATTCCATGATCTTTGAACCCTATAAAATGATGATAGAAAGTGAATTTATAAGATTATATGCTCGTCTTGTTCAACTTTCCGTCATGGGCCCATGGCTCTAACATTTTTTTAACTCTTTGGTTATCTTACCAGGAATGAACTCTAGCTTCTGTCAGTGTACAATGCATATTGTTTGTCCATCATGAATTGAGACCAGAATGGCATTATAGGTACTTTTTTCGTCTGACATTTGTATTTTGTAATTAGACTCATCGGAGAGAGTTTATAGACCTGATACGCAGAGTCAGTCACCCCACGGGGTATATGTCACGATGATATTTCAGGAAAAAAACCTCGTGTGTTGGGATTTTTACATTTTGATTTCCCATCATCCCATGTCATATTCTTGTTGAAACTGCTGAGAATTTTAGCTGCTCAAGGACCATATTGGGAATCTTTCTTCTCTATTCGGGGGATTTGACAGAATCGATGGGCTGTTTCTGATTTAGCCCCTTAACGAAAGAACACCCATTCAATAGAGTGTCAGCCCAGCTCATATACTTGTTATTTGTTAATACATAAATATCTATCTATCTCATTTATAATTTGTTTTATTTTTTCTAATATATATATAAATAAATATAAAATTTTTATGTTACGCTGTACGTAAATACTAATCCACTTGCATAATGTTGAATCTAAGACCGATTATAAGAATAGGAGCAGTAATAGTAGTAATGATAATAATAATAATAACAATAATTAAATTTGAAAATTATTCCTTTTTTAATTTGAATACGTCACAACTTACAATTTCTGATCTGATTATGTTAACTTAGTTTGGATGTAACCCATTTGAGTTGGAACCTAGGATTTGAAGGATGAATTAAATTTAATTTTGGTTGTATTTAATTCAAAACGATAGTTAATTGGAAATTTCAAATCCTACATCGAAGTGCAAAATAATTATTATTATCGATTCAAAACTAAATGAGTAATAATGAGTGGACAGATACTTGTGCCTCCGACAAAAAAGTATGGAGCCTATGCATTCTTGATTCTTGTACTTGAACGCAATTACTATTCGTTGTGTCAATAGATCCCAACACAGTTAATTTTAGGACGTCGTGAATGCCTCGCTTAGGGGTGCAAACGAGTCGAGTCGAGCCCGAGTATCGTGATACTCGAGCTCGACTCTAAATTTATTTTCCCTATTCGAATTTGACTCGAGCTCGATCAATTATTCATTTTGGAACTTGAACTCGATTCGTGAAAACATCGAGTTACTCGAAATCGAGCTCGAAAAGCTCGAAAATTTTTAATAAGAACACGAGTCGAGTAGTTGAATTTAGCTCGAACTCGAGCTCGATACCCTTTTTAAGTTAATTTTATTAAAAATTATATATAATAAAAAAAATAAAATATTCCTGTAATTCGAGTAGTAGCTCGAGCTACTCGACAAGAAATATTAAATACTCAAACTCGAGCTCGAAAAACAATTCGAGCTACTCGAACTCGACTCGAACTCGGTCAAACCGAGCTCGAGTCGAGTTGCTTACAAGCTACTTGACTCATTTGCGCCCATAGCCTCCTCTAGCTCAACCAATTAGCACATTTCTTCGGTAAGAAGAAAATCACCGCAAGCAAAGTTTATATTAGCGATCACCGATCAACATAACTAAGCATCAGTGACATAAACATCCAGCATATTTACTTACATAAATAGAGAAAAGTCAGAATGCAGATTATCTAGAGAAGTAACCAGACACGAATTCGTAATACTCTGACAGGTATTATGGATAATCCCACAATTTTATTGAACGATGGTAAGTAAAAAGTAAATGCTACTCCTTTTCTTCTTCATCACCATCCTCTTCTCCGTAACATTTCAGAGTCGACCTCGGGGAGCAGCAGGATACAGTCTTCACAAACTTCTGGTAGATTATTGATCCCGCCGCTCCTAAATTTTCTTGGCTCTTCTCGTCAAGCAAGTAACCTTTCAGATCGAGCATGGAAGCTTGAAGCATTGGCTTAGAACCAACGTCAGCATGCAAAGATATGGAAAACTCACTAGGCTCGAAACAAGCCAAAACCCTCCCAATCAGCGGGCCAAGATTCGAAGCATTGAAATCATACCCTGCTGCTTCAAAGCTGGCGTAGCTAAATCCCTCTTCTGGGGTAACATGGATAGTTGAGAGTGCAGAACCTTCAATGGAATTCATGGAATAACCACATGGCTCGAACTCAAAGTCACATATCTGATTCAGGGAGGATGTTTCTTATGCCTGAGTCGTGGGTCATCAGAGTTGCAGAGCTAGATTCTTTCTTGTAAAAAACAGATGCCTTCTCCCTGTCCAAGCCGGTCATACACATCTCCAGAGTGTAGACAGGGTTGAAATACTCAACAGAGTGTGCACACGCAGTATAAACATGCCATTTCTGTCGATTGTCCGAACCGCCCATAACATAGGCGTTGCCCCTTCCAGAACCAAGGCTCCCAAAAAAGCCATCTAAGACAGCTACTTCTTCAGAAAAGTTGCGATGAGGGTATGATTGAGCACCCGGGAAAATGAAGCTTCCACGGGTATATCTTACCATTCTAACTGAAAGAGAGAGGGACTTGGCCAACTTCAGAATGGGAGGGATCGATAGAAGCAATTTTGTCGTCCCACAGGTTTTTATGATGATTTTGTAAGGATACACAAAGAGGCTAGACTCAGAGAGAACATATGAGTCAACATACTCATTCGACAGAGAAGCAACTATGGTGCATTCAGCAGGCCCCAAAATCTCATCCAGCTGTGGCTTGACAAGACAACGAAGACCCTTCCCTTCAGGATCGGCAAAGATATTAGGCTCAAAAAAGGAGATTTCAAGCCTCTTTTCAAAGCCTTCAAAACCAATTGGAGAGACAGGCAAAGCCATTTTAAGAAATTTCTTACGACAAAGGTTGCAGAGAAGGTAGCCAATAAGCAAAGAAAAGGAGGGCAACGACAATAATTGAAAACTAAATCGCTAAATAACTTATTTTAAAAACATCAACGACGTGAGGAGGGAATTCGTTATGGAAAATCAGGATGGTTTGCGTGCGCACTGCAAATGGAAGAACATAATTTAAAGTAAGTAATGATCAAGCATATAATTGAAGTATGTAATAAAATCATGCTTCATTAAAAAACAAGAACTCACAGTTGGAGTATGCAGCAGATCTGAACTTCTTGATGCCTCCGTTTGGTCGAACGTCTTCAATGCTGTATCCGAGAGGAGCTTCGTAAAGAAAGGATTTACTACTACTGGACTTTTTCTTCCCACCTTTGGTCTCCATTAGATCATAAACTCTAGACTGCATAACCAAGAAAACGTTGTAAGATAAAATTTATCATAGAAGCTACGTTTAATCGCATAAATCAGCACAAACAAGCACAAGTCCAGAACCTTAAAATATTTGATCCAAAAGATATCACGGAACACACATGTTCGCAGAACGATATTTCAAAGATCGAATCCGTGTAAACTTACACAACTCAGGAAACAAGTCTGGCTATAGATTTACCAATAAAATCAATTCATAAAGGATTGAAAATGGCTACAAATGATCAAAAGTTCATGGCGTTGAAAGAAATTTCTGTTATCGACCTCCTAAAAATGTAGGAGCTATAAACATTTGTTGATTTCAATATAAAAATATAAATCAACAAATATAAAATTCAAAGAAGAATTTGTAGATCTGAAGATTTGAATATACGATAATTTCACCGAAATATTTGTCGATCTATTATAAAAAAATCAACAGGCCAACTTAAATTCACGTACTTTCACAAATCAATCTCAGAGATCAATAACCGATAAAACATATATTTACATACTTTCACATGCAAATCTATGAGAACAATAGCCACGATTATCCGTACGACAGACTACATTTCCAAGAACAGAATAAGTAACCAATCCACATCTTCGTCTATCAATTGAAAAAAACAAATAAATTCAGAAAAAAAATTAAACTCTGAAAAGCAAACACAGAGACCAATTCATACATACATCAAAGCTTTTGATTTCGTTATATAGAGTATCGCAAAAAACACCACAATTCACCTCAAATAGATATTCCTGAAACAAAACAAACAACAAAAAGGATTAAAATAAATATCCTATGTATAAGATTCCGTAAGATATCATCATTCAATAATTCAAAAACACGCACAAAGAAAATAAATGTTTTACCGCAGCCGAAGAACACAATAAAAACCGATCGACTCAAAGTAGCTAGCCGATGCTACCGTTCTTGTTTTTATTTCTACGTACTCAGAGGAAGCGGTGATATATATAGGAGAAAGGATATATATTTGCCATTCCTTTGTTTTCATATTACATTATTGCCACGCAAGTATTTGTTTAATTTGCTTTCCCTGCTAATCTTTTTCATTCATCATTTATTATTCTAAAATCTAAAATACCTTTTTCGAATAAATATGACTAATTTCATACATATTTTTTTAATCAGAACTATAGCACATGTACGTTCATTGTACATGTGCTAATTCTTAATTTTTTTTTATAATACCTAGGATATATTTAAATTAGAAGGTTCAGTAATAAGTTTAGAATATATTTTCAAAGAAATATTGTAATGGTTCTTTTAGAAAGTAAATTTTGTTATCGTTTTAAATTGATGCTTTTATGATTTTTTAACCAGATTAATAATCATTTAAATTTGAATAAGGTTAGAGATTGTTAAAGTTTTACTTTGTAGGTTTTCTTAAGATGGATAATTTTGTCTACTATTTTTAGTTGAAATAATTCTATCTAGTCAAAATTAATATTTTTTCTCTGTTCCAATTGTATAGGTCACATCTAATTTGTTTTTTTTTTTCAAGTTAATCCATTAATGCACTAATCCCAATATAGGTCAGATATCCCTTAATCCATACAGGTGATAAATCGAGGGATATGCACGAGTAGGCAGAGGTCCGGGGGAGAGGACCAATATAACGCATAATTCCCAGAATACCCCACAATATTTCAGTGGGTAATATGCTCCATACGAGAATCGAACCCGTGAAATCGGGGAAGTTATTCTCACATCACCTCAGGTCTTACCAACTCGCCTATGACCCTGAGGACTAATTTGTTTTCTTTGCCTTTGTTTTCTTGTTTTAGCATTTTTCTCTGAGAGCTTGATTTGATATAAACTCGTTAAGATAAATGAATCAAGTTAAAATCTTGCAATATTTGGCTCTCTAACTCGTGGAAAAGTGTGTTTTAATATTAAAAAAATATAGTCTTGGTATTTGATATACAAATTTTACATTTTTACATATAATAAACTTATGATCAATATATTCGTTAAATAAATTGACTCGATTATTAAAAAAAACTCAATAATTATGCTGAATTACATCTCTACCTTTTCTGTTTTTTTTTTTAAAGAAAGTTAACTCATTAATGGGTAGCCCCTTGGCCCATACATATTGATAAATAAAGCGATATGCACGAATAGGCAGGGACCCGGAAGAGTGGACCGATATAACGGACTAATTCCCAGAGTATACCCCATAATATTTCAGTGGGGAATATGCTCAACACGAGAATCGAACCCGTGAAATCGGAGAAGTTATTCCCACATCACCCAGGTCTTACCAACTCGTCCGTACTCCTGGAGGCCATATCTACTTTTGTGTGTGGCATCAATATGAAGGTAAGCTTGGAGGCCATATCTACTTTTGTGTGTGGCATCAATATGAAGGTAAGCTTGGTGCATTAATATGAAGATGATGCACCGATCCCATAAGCATTTTATAAAAAGGAGCGGTTTAAAAAGAAAACTAGAGTACCAAAATAGATTTTAAAAAATGAAATATATAATTGGGGATATTTTAGGTATTACTAATTTGTTTTTTTTTTCAAGTTAATCCATTAATGCACTAATCCCAATATAGGTCAGATATCCCTTAATCCATACAGGTGATAAATCGAGGGATATGCACGAGTAGGCAGAGGTCCGGGGGAGAGGACCAATATAACGCATAATTCCCAGAATACCCCACAATATTTCAGTGGGTAATATGCTCCATACGAGAATCGAACCCGTGAAATCGGGGAAGTTATTCTCACATCACCTCAGGTCTTACCAACTCGCCTATGACCCTGAGGACTAATTTGTTTTCTTTGCCTTTGTTTTCTTGTTTTAGCATTTTTCTCTGAGAGCTTGATTTGATATAAACTCGTTAAGATAAATGAATCAAGTTAAAATCTTGCAATATTTGGCTCTCTAACTCGTGGAAAAGTGTGTTTTAATATTAAAAAAATATAGTCTTGGTATTTGATATACAAATTTTACATTTTTACATATAATAAACTTATGATCAATATATTCGTTAAATAAATTGACTCGATTATTAAAAAAAACTCAATAATTATGCTGAATTACATCTCTACCTTTTCTGTTTTTTTTTTTAAAGAAAGTTAACTCATTAATGGGTAGCCCCTTGGCCCATACATATTGATAAATAAAGCGATATGCACGAATAGGCAGGGACCCGGAAGAGTGGACCGATATAACGGATCGAATAAAATTGATCTTTGTGTAAGACTTATTTCTTCGGATGAAATCAGAACTCTCTCTGCTAGAACTTTCCATCCGGATTATGAACCTGGCTAGCTCTGATACCACTAAAATGTCACGCCCCGAGACCGGGCCTGGACGTGAACACCGGCGATGTTTAATAATTATTAAAGAATATAACTAATTAATCAAATATATGATAATAACATTTATTCACATTTAACAAAAACTCCAATAATCTTTAAAATATTATTTTAGTCTCAACATAATTGACTTTTTCTGCAGATTCGAAGAATAATATTTAAAATATATTTAGGTCAAATGTTTGATGATAATACAAAAATCCGAATTCAAAGCCTACTGTAATTATTATTATTATTTTTTTAAATAAAGAATGCCATTACTTGATGGTGGCTGGAAGTTCGATGGACACCTATCTGTTTATCATTAAATTAAATCGATTTTATAATCACAAAGATTTCATTCGAAAAAAAAGTAGATATCACTTGGTATAATATAAACCAACAATTTGAAAATCGGCAAGAAGATAAGATGTGCAACTCTTGGTGGGTAGCATTGAACATCGTGCTAAAGGTTATCTGATTCCCTAAAAATGGTCAATATATTTTTTTAAAATATTTAGCCATTTAAAGAGATATCGTCTGTATATAGATCAAAATCCCTTTAGCTCATATATGTTTTAAACTTGAGGGACATGCTTAGGTAGACAGAAACTTAAGAGAAATGATTTATATAACAATCTAATCTTCAAAACATACCCCACAATATTTCAACGGATAATATGCTTCACACGAGAATCATACCCATGATGTCGGAGAAGAGAATCTCATATCACCTCCAATTTTACTAACTCGTCCATACCAACTTGTCTCTTGAGAAAAAAAAAAATTGTCCATATTCATTGCCTCGTTGGTTTAACCAATAATCCAATTAATTGTTTGAATATAAGAAAGATATCAATACTTCATTAATAATAATAAACTATCGTTCCAAGTCTTTTTCAAATTTAATGTGTGGATGGAACAAAGTGCCCTCCAAATGGAGGAGTATTCAATATTCATACACCTATGATTACATTATAAGTTATAATGCAATAAATACAGGTTCAATTTACAGTAAGATGAATCAACATCAATCTTGCTGCTTCTTTCGATTGAACCCGAGTGTTCAAGCGACAAACAAAATTAATCGAATCGACTGCAGCTAAAACTGTGCTGAAAAATCGATTCCAGATTATCTTATATAGATGCCTCCAGCCATTTCGGTAATCTGAGCGACGTCTTCATCCCAAGTCTAGTAAAAAAAACAGCATACAAGAGGTGCAGCAAAAACACAAAGGATGCACAGTTGAGCAGAAGCTGTCAAGAAATGAAGAACAGGTGCCGATGAGACGACGAAAGTGCATCAGTCTTTCATACAAGAATCAGTGTCTGATATTATACACAAGCGCCACACAGAAGGAAAAGAAGAGAGGAATTAACCATACCAGGATCCCGAATATGCAATAGATCAGATTCATTGATGGCACTGAAATAATGCCCATGGAAGACAAAATGTACGTGAAAAGGGCGTGGACATTTATTGTGATCTACAAGCAAAGACAGTGCCTTCTTAGTTTAGAAGTTCAATATTCGAATACTTTAACGAAGTAAATGTAGTACCAAGACAGCATCCAGTGAATTACCAATGCGAGTATGTTTTCTCCGATTAAATACGAGGCAATTAAAACATTAACTAGAGCTCCCACAGCTCGAATCTGCACAGAAAATTCACTTGTAGGTTTCCAGTAAGAAACTTATATAAACAGATTCTGGGACAAGTCCAGGATTTGTTGGAGGAATGATACCATCGCACACAAGGCTACCGAGGTACCCCAACTGGCCTTCAACCTGCAAGGATTATACGAAAAATAAGCTGTAGTCTTAAAGGAGAAGGGCATGGTCGAAATTGTTTTTATGATAATAAATAAAAGTTCAGAGTCGAAGTGCATAGGGTAACAAATAGATAATACTGAATCTACCTCCAAATAGTGCCCATAGCAAAACCAAGCAAGCCATGCAATAACTAGCCAATAACATAACATGAAATCAGAGCTAATCAAATGATACATATGACAAGAACTATAACCTTGAAGGAAGCCATAGGCACGATCAGATGAGATAAGAACACGGTGGGGAAAAAAATTGTTTCCAATAAAGCAAAGGACTCACCAAATAGGTAATAGCTTTCACCGGACCAGATAATACAAACAACAATACAGTAGTAGCAACCTACAGAGATCGAAATGCGATATGAGAATTCCAGTATTAACTTGAAGACAAATGAAAAAATATTATGATTTAACATCGACACCATAGTGGTGGCATACCATAGTTTTCCTGCCAGCCGCAACACCCCATCTCATAGTGGATAATACAATTGGCAGCGCAAAGAAACACGAAAAGTATCTCTGTAGAAAATAAAATCTCAGACCTGTATGTGAACTAAAATATGGCACTTAATAACAGATCATTGAAATGATTACTGTCAGCAGAACCTAAAGTTAAACAAAATGCATGATACAAATTTAACCAATAGAGACCTAACCAAGTAAATGAGGACAGTTTGATCATTTATCACAGAGATTTAGAATGCATCACAGTACGAACCTACTACTTGTATATAGAACTAAAAAACAACATGATTGCCTGTTCTTACCAAATCGTCTAGTAAAGCTTTTCATGAGCTACGCATAAAAAGCAAAACTTGAAAAACACTCAGCCCCAGACTTCCACTGATAACTGTTACTAAAGATGATTAAGATACTAATTCCAGGAAGGGGGATTCATTTTCAAATTTCATTTGGACGCCAAATGCACCGAGATGTATACTTAGAGCCTACATTTGTCGCATGATGTCCTTCTTTTTCACAATATCAGTAACCTTACTGTTCATAGTAATATAATGTCGAACCACTGCTTAACCTCCGACTTGGCAGACAATCTCTGAAGAGGTCTTTGTTTGTTATCGCTAGTTGCTGTTTTTTAGGAGTATCCAAACCTGGTGTCAATAAGTCCTAGTCTCTAGGAATCTGGTCTGCAGTTCACTTTCTGTTTAGCTATTTTCTTGGCTTTCTGTTTAGCTATTTTCTTGTATTAGTTCATCATTGTAAGGCTATTTAAAGGGCCACCTTCAGTTCAATAAAGTGAGTCATTCAAATCCAGTTTGTTGTATTTGTTCTTCTAGTCTCATATTAGATCAAAATTCTCAACCATCTGGTATCAGAGCGACCACTGGGTTTGACAAATTCTTGCAGCAGCACAGAAAATGACTACCGAAGGGAATTTTATTCAGCCGGTCATTCCTCGCTTTGATGGCCACTATGATCATTGGAGCATGCTGATGGAAAATTTCCTACTATCTAATGAATATTGGGAACTAGTAGGATTGGCTATGTTGCACCAGCAAGTGGAATATTACAATCTCAAACACAACAGAAGAAGAATGATGAGTTGAAGCTAAAAGACTTGAAGGTGAAAAACTATCTCTTCCAGGCTATAGACCGCACGATTCTTGACACCATTCTCAAGAAGGATACATCCAAAACATATGGGATGCCATGAAGAAAAAATTTGAAGGAATGCAAGGATCAAGAGGTCTCATCTTCAAACTCTCCGCAGAGAATTTGAAACCTCTTGAAATGAAACCTGGAGAAGGAGTAACAGAAAACTTCTCTAGAGTCATGACAGTTGCAAACAAGATGCGAATTTATGGAGAAGATATGCAAGATGTGTAGGTGGTGGAGAAAATTCTACGCTCATTGGATGAGAAGTTTAACTACGTCGTTTGTTCCATTGAAGAATCGAAGGATGTTGATTCTCTTACTATTGATGAGTTACAAAGCTCATTATTAGTACATGAACATAAATTTCAGAAGCACCATGGTGAGGAGATCTCATCTTTGGCATCGAAGCTATGGACATCTGAGCTACAAAGGTTTGCGAACCTTATTGCAAAGACATGGTACATGGACTTCCTCAACTCAGCACCTCGGGAGTGACAAGCACCGATTGCATCAACGTTAAACAACATCGTGATCCCATTCCAAAGAAGAGTCTTTGGAGAGCAAAACAGAAATTAGAGTTGGTTCATGCCGACATTTGCGGTCCAATCACTCCTACAATCTAATAGCAACAAAAGGTTTTTTTTGTTGTTTATCGATGATTATAGTAGAAAAACATGGGTGCATTTTTTGGAAGAGAAATCAAGGGCTTTTAATTCCTTTAAATGTTTTAAAGCTATGGTTGAGAAAGAAACAGGGTTGTTTATCAAGTTCCTACGCACTGAGAGGGGAGGAGAATTCAACTCCACTGAGTTCAATGATTTATGCAAACACAATGGGATTAAAACACAGCTGACCACAACTTACACTCCACGGCAGAACGGCGTGTCAGAAAGAAAGAACAGAACCGCGATGAACATGGTTCGATCAATGCTATCAGACAAGACTCTTCCCAAGACCTTTTGGCCAGAAGCAGTAAACTGGTCTATTTATGTTCTAAACAGCTGTCCTACACTTGATGTCAAAGATGTCACACCAGAGGAGGCCTGGAGAGGATTGAAACCATCGATAGAACATTTTCGGGTTTTTCGTTGCTTAGCGCATGTTCTTATACCACCAGTGGGAAGGGTAAAGCTTGATAGCAGAAGCATTTTATGTGTGTTATTTGGAGTTAGTGAGGAATCAAAAGGATATAGACTATTTGATCCTATTGCTAAAAGGATTATTGTAAGTAAAGATGTAATTTTTGAAGAACAAAAACAATGGGATTGGGATAAGAGATGAAAAAAAAACTAATAGTAGATTTAGAATGGGGAGAAAATGAGCAAGGGATGAGAGAAAATGAGAATGGAGATGATATAGATAAAGAAGAAACTAGTAATGAGGGAATTAGTGAAGGAGAAGAGGGAGTAAGGGATCTAGTAGAAACGGTGACACAAATAAGAGAGAAAAGGATGCCCACATGGATGGATGATTATGTAAGTGGAGAAGGACTAAGTGAAGAAGAAGTAGAAGCCTACATGGTGCAAGATGTCATTGCAGATGATCCGATTCTGTTTGAAGAAGCTGTAAATCATGAGAAATGGAGAAAGGCAATGGATAATGAAATAAACTCGATTGAAAAGAATCAAACCTGGGAGCTCATGGACCTGCCAATTGGAGCAAAAACAATTGGAGTGAAGTGGATCTACAAAACAAAGTTGAACGATCTCGGTGAAATTGATAAACATAAAGCACACTGGCTAAGGGGTACTCACAGCAACAAGGAATTGATTTTACTGAAGTCTTTGCACCTGTTGCACGCATGGATACTGTAAGGATGATTGTGGCATTAACAGCTTGCAGAGGATGGGATATCTTTCAGCTAGATGTCAAATCTGCTTTCCTTCATGGAAGATTAAGTGAGGATGTGTATATTGAGCAGCCAAAAGGGTATGTAAAGAAAGGGGAAGACCATAAGGTTTACAAGCTCCATAAAGCCTTGTATGGTCTAAGACAAGCACCACGGGCTTGGTTCAGTCGCACAGAGTCTCAGTTCATTGGTGAAGGTTTTCAAAAGTGTCCAACTGAACAGACCTTGTTCATCAAAAGGAATAGAGGTAAAATTTTAATTGTCAGCATTTATGTTGACGATTTAATTTATACAGGTGATGATAAAGACCTAATGATTGAGTTTAAAACCTCTATGATGCAAACCTTAGACATGACTGATATGGGGAAAATGAAATACTTTCTCGAATTGAAGTTTTGCAAAAGCCAGAAGGAATTTTTGTGTGCCAAAGAAAGTATGCTACTGATGTGTTGAAGAAATTTGCAATGTACGAGAGTAAACCAGTTAAAACTCCAATTGTTCCTGGCTTCAAGATTAACAAAGATGAAGATGGAGCAGCTGTAGATGATACCTATTATAAACAAATGGTTGGAAGCTTAATATATCTCACAGCTACAAGACCACACATTATGTTGAGTGTACTTTTGATTAGCAGATATATGTCAAGACCCACCGAGTTGCATTTACAAGCTGCAAAAAGGATCTTAAGGTACTTGAAAGGAACTACTGGCTATGGAATTTTCTATAAGAAGGGAGGGATGAAGAATTATTTGCTTTCACCGACTCTGACTATGCAGGAGATGAAGCTGATTCTAGGAGTACATCTGGTTACGTGTTTTTATTAAGTTCAGGGGCAGTATCATGGATGTCTAAAAAACAACCAATCGTTACTCTTTCAACTACAGAAGCAGAGTTTGTAGCTGCTGCTGCTTGTGCCAGCCAAGTTGTGCGGATGAGGCAAGTCTTGAAGAATTTAAGTCATAATCAAGAAAATGGTACTACTATCATGTGTGACAACAGTTCTACAATTAAACTTTCCAAAAATCCAGTAATGCATGGGAGGTGCAAACACATCAGAGTTCATTTTCATTTCTTGAGAGATCTTGCGCGTGATGGAGAAGTCAAGTTGGTACATTGTGGGACACGAGAACGGGTTGCAGACTTGATGACTAAAGCTCTAAAGATTGATACTCTCGAGAAGCATAGGAAGAAGATGGGAATGATTGACGTCTCTGAATTAAACTAACTGCAATCCTGCAGCTAGTTTAAGGGAGGGTATGAAGAGGTCTTTGTTTGTTATCACTAGTTGCTATTTTTTAGGAGTATCCAAACTTGGTCTCAATAAGTCCTAGTCTCTAGGAATCTGGTCTGTAGTTCACTTTCTCTTTAGCTATTTTCTTGGTTTTCTGTTTAGCTATTTTCTTGTATTAGTTCATCATTGCAAGGCTATATAAAGGGCCACCTTTCAGTTCAATAAAGTGAGTCATTCAAATCCAGTTTGTTGTATTTGTTCTTCAAGTCTCATGTTTCTCATGTTAGATCAAAACAACAATCTCTGGCTCAGAAATCTGACATCATTGCAAACTCAACGAATTGTGTTCCCTAAGTTAAGTTCACCGCTGACAATAAAAACCACTAAGAAAACAGAACCCAATATCCATGCGATTCTTTCAAAAAAAATTAAGCAAATTCCTAAAGAAAAAAGTAGATTTTTTATGCAATCAGCTTTGTTTGGAAAATGAAAGAAAACAAAGAACTAGGGAGCAAATTTGCCTCATGTACCCGGCTAATATAGTCCTACGAAATTACGAAAATAATATATAGATTTTTCAAATATAAATAACTTTTGTTTCCTCTGGCATACTTGTTCTTTAAGTTTGCCCCACAGTGAATCAAATACCTAATAAAGAGAAGCAATACAATGCACATAAGTGAAAATCCAACTAAAAACTAAAAAGAAGAAAAATTCCGGGGGTGATAGAAAGCAATAACCTCTTCTTTATTCAACACACATACATATTAATTCCATACTTGTGATTTTTAGAATTCGACAGTTTCTATTGAAACAAGAAATCACAGAACAAGCTATAAAGATTCAATCTTTCACAGAACCCACATCACAAATAAGCCCATAGGCGAATGCCAACCAGGAATCGAAAAATAACCAGAAAAAACAAAGAAATACAGAGTGCACTGTACCTCAATAGCAAGAGAGTTACTCAAAAGAAAAGCCAGCCCAGAAACAGCAGCGAACATTGCGCATTCCACCAATCTTAGAGTCTTCTGGTAAACCTCCCCATCTTCCGCTAAGTATTCTTCAATTTCTTCCTCCTCTTCACCGTTATTTCCAATGGAAAATGGGCTTACATCATGAAGATTTACACACCTGGAACCTCCGGAGAAAGATCCATAGGGTGTTCCACGGGATACTAACTGCTTCAATTTTGGTTCACGGGCGGGGAAAAAGAGGCATTGGGCACTTATGTCCACCTCAACTAGTTCGTGGCGCTGGCGGAAACAATGAAGGCTTCGGTGACGGCGGAGCTGCAGGTTCAGTTTAAGGAGACTCATCGGCTTATGGCGGAAATTAAGCCATTGTTGTGGATAGACGTATCGGGGAGAGCTGATACGCGACTTCAAAGGCACTCGCCTCTCCGTCCAGATGATTCCTTGTGCTATATATTTCACAATGATATTCAGGAAAAACTCTCATGCCAAATTCTTGTTGAAATTACACAACACTCTCCATGTGGGGGTATGTTTTTCTGGTCCAGAAGTTAGCCCATTAATGACTCTCTAATGGGGGATATTTTTCTCGTCTAGAAGTTAGCCCATTAAAGAAAAACCATCCAAGACCAGTTCAATTGGTACTATGGATGTGAACATTGGGTAGATAAGTCTGGTTCGAGTTCGAATTCCTGTATAGACGGTTTAATCACACTTTCAAGGATGTGGGTAGTTCTGTAAGAGAGGGTCCCCGTCCGTCCCGTTATGAGGGAGTTACCGATCGGTCGGAGTCTGACCTGGTCGAGGGCCCAAAAGGGGTGGCACGTTGGGGCGGTCAGAGGGAGTAGCTCAGTTGATACCAGGGATGTGAACTTTAGATAGATAAGTCTGGTGATCCGAGTTCGAATCACTGAGAAGGTAGTTTAACCACAGTTCCTGGTTGTGGATAGTCCTGTGAGTGAGGGTCCCCGTCGATCCCACCATAAGGGAGTTATCGATCGATCGGAGTCTGACCAAATCGAGGGCCAAAAGGGGTGGCTAGCCGGGATGATCGTCACAATAAAAGGGAGTTCATCAGCCCGTGTGTGATGTTGAAGACTATGCAAGTGAGAATCATAACAGCAGAAGTTGAAAATTAATCTCTTTGACATTGGATGTCACAACTTGCACAATTCTGACCAAATTCAAACTATATCTGTTCCATTTCAACAACCCAATCAACCATGCCAACCAAATGTTTGGCGTAAAGTAGCATAGTGGGTCAAAGTATAAACACATTATTCATTTAAAATCATATACGACTTATTTCATTATTCATCACTCCTAAATATATAACCTCGCGTTCATATTTCCCATCATTTATAAACTCTTAGTACTATAACTTCTTACTCAGTATGAATGCGTAAGTATATTACTATTAGTATCACTAATCTCACGTGGAGACAGGTCTACGTCAGGTACTCAAAAAAGCTAACCACCTTAAATAAACATTAAGTTTGGAATTTGGAGAATAGATGTGGGAGATTAATCATTGTGATTGCGTAATTAAATGATAATAAGTACGCCATTAGAAAGCATAAACAGTGTACTCGTAGTTTTCCAAGACGCGTCCCTTCCTCCGGGGTTGACCAGTAAACAAAACGAAACCCCGTGAGGTCAAACCCGATCGTATGGTAGTATGCTAACAAACTTTTATTTATTTATTTATTTCATTCATCTGAATTCGTCTCCCATTCATACTTCGGGAATTTAATTGAAACAGAGTTAATCTCGACCTTCCGACAATAGAAAATATTTCATGCAACGCTACATTTCATTTGTCTTAAATATATTGCTAGCTTATATGTTTATATTATTCTCTTATCAATATTCGTTAAATATATTAATCGCTTCCAAAAATCTATTTTTATCCCACTAGTGATAAAATAAAAAAATACCCTGTCATCTAATATATATATATATATATTTACAGATCCATATCATATACAACCAGCTTTCCCACCTCATTCCCCGACTGTCACGTGGCACCATGTGATCGGACCTAACATTTTAAGTTCAAAATTTTTGTTATGTTTTTTTTAAATTCGGACCAATAACATGGTGCCACGTGACATAGGGGAAGGAGGTGAGAAAGTTAGTTGTACAGGAAATCGGATTGTACATATATATATATATATATTGTCGAATTAAGCGTGCATGATTGATAGAAGTGTTGGGCGAGTGACCTTCTGGAAAGCTCTCGTATGTCAAGTTGCTGACATGAACCGCTTGATCTGATTGACTAGGTGAGTGTAAAATTATGAAGTCAAATCTTAACGAGTAATAGTATCTCTGTTGTAGGCAACAACAGCTGTAGACATGCAACTCTCCGATCATATGGTAGTATGGTAACTAACTTATATTTATTTTTATTTCATTCATCTCTGAATTCGTCTCCCATTCATACTTCGAGAATGTAATTCAAACACTAACTAATCGTTAATCTTGACCATCCGAGAATATAAAATATTTCATGCAACGCTACATTTTCATTTTCATTTGTCTTAAATATCTAGCTAGGATATATGTTTATCCAATTATCATTAAATATATTAATCGCTTCCAATAAATATTTGTATCCCATTAGTGATAAAATAAAAATATCCTATCATTTTCTTTATGTATATATATATTGTTAAGTTAAGCGTGCATCGATTGGAGAAGTACGGGGATGAGTGAACTCCTGGAAAGCTCTCGTACGTCAAGCTGCTGATGTGACGTCGTTTGATCTGATTGGCCAGGTGTGCTGTAAATTGTAACGTCAGATCTTAACGGATAATATTATCTCTGCTGGGATAGGACCGACGGTTGGATAATGATAAGACTGATCTATAAGAAAAATGAATCATCAGCAGTTAGACACAACTCATGACTCATGGGCCTAACAGGCACCTAATAGATGCACTTTACGCTGCCATATTATAAGGAAATAAAGTTAGACCTTAGCTAATAGCTTCGAATTTTTGATCTATTTCATAGTAGAGTAGAAAAAACTAAAAATCCACTATAAGTCAAAAGAAGATTACAAAATATCATCACCCGGTTAACAATCCCTTTCCTTTTCCGATGTAATTTCTAAGGACTTAGAAATATGGATTTTTGTATTTAAGTGAATTATAAGATAACATCTACATATCATATAATATATCCCCAAACAAATATCAATATATAATATACTTTTTTAGTGGTACTGACTAGAAGATAAGTGACAAGAAACCTCAATTGGACGAGGTCTTTCTATTTTGTTTCCATTGAAATATTATTTATTTTATTTTCAAAAGGATTCAAATTAATCACACAACCGTGTCTGGGAATTGACCATTGATTTGTGACATCCAGTTGGTGACAATTGTGTATATCAAATTCAACGGTTGGAAAATATTTGTATAAATTTGGTAAAAGATTTACAATCCCCACATGACGAAATAAATTAATCAATTAATTAATATTTAACTCATATGCATTAAATTCTTAATCTGAATTGTCAATAATAAATATCTCTCTGATTGTGTATGCTTATAAACAGAAACTTATTCTCTTAGAATTGATATAATTATTTTTAGTTACTGTTAAAGAGAATTGACGAGCTTATTTTATATTTGTTGGTCGGATACAACTGTAACAGGACAAATTTCTACCTACCTTTGAAAAATAAAGTTATAATATCCCGTTAATTTTTAAATATAGCTACGTGGGGCCTACTTAGACGTCAAAATGGAAATTTAATTTTAAATCATTTGTATTGAGGACACCTACAATGGTTTATAACTGTTTTTAATGTTAAAAGTAAAACCAATGTGAGAGCAGTATTATAACACTGCAAAAATGCCACGTCGTTTACCGCGTTCAAAACTTTGAACGCGTTAATCAATGTCACGTCAGATAATCTAATTAATAAATAAAAAATTTAAAATTTAAAATTTTCAAAAAAAATGTTTTTTAAAATTTTTTCTGAGTAAATTTTCAACGCTATTTGAGAAAATTAATATTTTTTAAAAACAATTTTTGTAAGTAAATCTTAATAGCTAATGAGAAAATTAAAAAATTATAAAAAATTATTTTTTAAATAAATGATATTTTACAAATAATTAAAATACTAATAATATAAATTAAATCATATATACATTGTTCAAAAATAATGATAATGATTGAGTGGACAGCGGGACCCATAAATAATAAGTGTTAATGTTAAAATAAATGTGAGAGAAATAGAATGTTAATATAATGTATATGTGGCATGTGGACCCCATGATTGTGATGAGTTGACGGATGTTATAACGTGAACGGATGTGGATGCCCTAATAATATTAAAAATGGAGTAATTAAATAATAGCTCTTGATTGATGCTTAGACTAACGAAATTTCCGATTTCCAAGTTTATATACACTAACAGAGGCTAATAGTTTCAATATTTTTCAACACGAATTTCTTTTTTTAGAAAGACTGTGCCTTTCTATAATATACGAAGGGTGGAATCACAAGCGGTGCATTATAATAAATTATGATAAATCCGATTAACTAGATTTTTTTTTATTAATTTATTTACGTGTGAAATCGAGAAGATGTAGGAAAGTTTAATTTGGACTTAAATTTAAATATTTGTTGATTTGGGTGTATAACAAATATATTCTGGAGTAGCATGCAGTCTAGTATATATATGGATAGCCAAAAATCAACCGTTGCATAATTTTGTTGTTGATCAAATAATCTGTTCGAGGCCGCAGGGACATGTGAGTTGATAAGAATTGGTTTGATGTGGGAATACCCTCTTCGATTTCATGGGTTCGATTATCGTATACAGCATATTGCCCATTGAAATATTGTTGGGATATGTTCTGAGAGTTACTCCGTTATAGTTCAAACAACTATTCGGAGTTCCTAGAGCCTTGTAAGGCATGTTGAAAAACCCGTTGCCGAACTTGATAAATCGCCTTTTGTTGTTCAAACTGAATGGTTTTATTTTCGTTATTTTCTAGTTGTTTCAAAGTATTTCATCTTTCCTGGATCCCTGTTTATTCGTGCATGTACCTCGATTTAAAAATCTGTATGGACAAATGAGCCTCTTAACTATATAGGGGGTTAGTCCATTAATAGGTTAACCTTTAAGAAGAAAATATAATCTGTTCGATTAATTGTTCCAGGTATAGCGATCGAACCGTAGCGTTTGAACGCTACGGTTTAAAATATTAGAGTTGCACCGTTATCATCAGCTATGAATTATGGTAAAACAATAACGTTAGGTCCTTCGTAATCACATGTTGTAATTATTGGCTGTGTTTTTAGATATTAACCGTTTGCACAATCTACGCTCAATTATACATTCTGATAGTTTATTAATTTATTTCTGCAAGTCCAAAAGATTGGCTTAAATATTAATAACGACTCACACAGCTAGCGCCCACAATTCTTCTTCTTCAACAAAGTTACAAAGATAAAAAGATGTGCCTGCCACTCCATTTTCTTCGACATTTTCTCAATGAATATTGATGAAACAAATTCATTTCTGGAAGGAAATTTGCTAATATCTCCGATGATATATTAACGGTCCGACTTCGAAAACATAATTTCTCGTTGGTCTTTCAATCTTAAAATGGTCACCAGGTTATGTATGATAAGGGATCATATTACCATTTTTCCCACTGATCTATATCTTCATTACTTGTGTAAAATGATAGCGAAAGCAAAATTTGATTAGTTTAAGGTTTTCTGAGATGGTCAAAAATTTGTTTCCCCGAAATGGCCATGTTCGCTAGTGGCAGAATTGACCAAGAAAGTCAAAATAATACATAGATTTTATCCAGTATTAGAGGCCAATGAATGCATAGGTGGGGGAGAGAGAAATTTCCAGATGTCTAAGGTCCTTTGCACGAGTGGAATCCAGGTGGTTAGGAGTCTCAGAAGCTTCGTCCCAATACACATATTTTGATTTGAAAAAAAAAAAGAAAAAGAATCAGCTCTCGTCTAATTGAAATTTTAAATAAAATGCAACAATATTGTTAAGGCAAATAGTAAATATGTCTATGCCAATCAGCTAAAAAAAAATCGAAGGGTGGAATCACAAGCGTGCATTATAATAAATTATGATAAATCCGATTAACTAGATTTTTTTATTAATTATTTACGTGTGAAATCGAGAAGAGGTCGGAAAGTTAAATTTGGACGGAAATTTAAATATTTGTTGATTTGTGTGTATATCATATTCGAACAAATATATTCTGGAGTAGCATGCAGTCTAGTATATATATCGATAGTAAAAAATTATCCGTTAGCATCATTCTGTTGCTGATAGTATAATAAGTTTGAAGCACAATAATTGTCCCTATTAGGTAGAGCGAACGAACCGTAACGCTTGAGTTGCTATATGATATAAAAGATTGGAGTTGCACTGTTACCACCAACTATATTTTTGATAAAACGCAAACGTTGGTAAGACCTGTGGTGCTGTGAGAGTAACTTCCCCGACTTCACGGGTTCGATTCTCGTGTTGAGCATATTCCCCACTCTGAAATATTGTGGGGTATGTTTTGAGAGTTAGTCCGTTATGGGCCCTCTCCCCCGGGCCCCTACCTACTCGTGCAAAATCCCTCGATTTACCAACCTGTATAGATCAAGAGGCCTCTGACTTATACAGAGGTTAGCCTATTAATGGATTAACTTTGAAAAAAAAAAGATAAAGCGCAAACGTTCGATCATGCGTAATCACCTGCAGTGAAAATTCAACAATCTAGCTCAATTATACATTCTGATAGTTTATTAATCTATTTCTGCAAGTTCAAAAGATTGACTTAAATATTAATAACAACTCACACAGCTAGCGCCCACAATTCTTCTTCTTCAACAAAGTTACAAAGATAAAAAGATGTGCCTGCCACTCCATTTTCTTCGACATTTTCTCAATGAATATTGATGAAACAAATTCATTTCTGGAAGGAAATTTGCTAATATCTCCGATGATATATTAACGGTCCGACTTCGAAAACATAATTTCTCGTTGGTCTTTCAATCTTAAAATGGTCACCAGGTTATGTATGATAAGGGATCATATTACCATTTCTCCCACTGATCTATATCTTCATTACTTGTGTAAAATGATAGCGAAAGCAAAATTTGATTAGTTTAAGGTTTTCTGAGATGGTCAAAAATTTGTTTCCCCGAAATGGCCATGTTCGCTAGTGGCAGAATTGACCAAGAAAGTCAAAATAATACATAGATTTTATCCAGTATTAGAGGCCAATGAATGCATAGGTGGGGGAGAAAGAAATTTCCAGATGTCTAAGGTTCTTTGCACGAGGTGGAATCCAGGTGGTTAGGAGTCTCAGAAGCTTCGTCCCAATACACATATTTTGATTTGAAAAAAAAAAAAAGAAAAAGAATCAGCTATCGTCTAATTGAAATTTTAAATAAAAGCAACAATATTGTTAAGGCAAATAGTAAATATGTCTATGCCAATCAGCTAAAAAAAAATTTCACGGTAGGAGAACGAGATGGATATATAAAAACATACAAGAGTCAAACAAGATGAATTAAATCTTTATTCAAATCTCTAGGTTTAGTAGTAAGTACAAACCTTGGTATATCGAGTTATATCTTTTATTTTACTTTTTTTTAAAGGTTAGCATATTAATGTGCTAAGCCCCTATATATGTCAGAGGAACCTTGGTCCATATAGATTTTAAATCGTACGATATATATGAATAGACGGGAACCCAGGGAGGGGACTTATATATATACTCCATGTATATGAGTACCTAAAAGTCATTACTTTTGGTTAATTGAATACACATTACACAATATGTGAAAGGTTTGATTTTACCATATTTAGCACGACGTGGAAAAATGATTGAAAGTGAAAACAAATGTATGACTAGCGTTTTCCCACTTTTAAATATAAATATTAAGCTAAAGTGTTGCATCAAAACAATGGGTTTGTATGGTGAAAAATAGAAAAATGAATAAAAAGTATTTTACAAGGGAAATTTATAAAATTTATTTATCAAGAGAAACCATTAAATAAAATTACTTAAAATTAATACGAAGACTTCGTACTTACTATATTATATATATCAAATCCGATATCCTACAAATCTAACTTCTTCACCTCTTCCCCAACTACCACGTGGCACCATGCAATTGGTCGGAATTTAAAAAAATTGTTGAAGTTAAAATGTTGGTCCAATCACATGATGATACGTGACAGTTGAGAAAAGAGGTGGAGAAATTAGTTATATAGGATATCACTTCCATATATATTGAGCATACGTATGTATGTGTTGCGGCACCGATGATGTTATAAAAGTCCATAAACAACTCTTCCCTTCACACATACACACAGTCATAACCATTTCTTCTTTTGAAAAAGGTGAAGCTCGGGACTTGGTAAGAAGGAAGAATCCAACCAAAACCGAGTAAAAGGCTAAGAAAATTAGTCTGTCAAAAATCTGCATTTATACTTGTTCGAGTATATACGAACACGGTGATACAAGATTCATATGCAGCCGGAAAACAATCAACAAGACATGGATATGTCCACCGGAGATCGAACGGGGTACAGCGGACCGTTGAACAAGCGGGGTGGCAGGAAAAGTGCTCGTTTCAACATCCCGGAAACTTCTACGACCGCCGCAGCCTCCGCGATGGAGGACTACGTGGAGATCACTCTGGACGTCCGGGAGGACTCGGTGGCGGTGCACAGCGTGAAGACGGCCGACGGGGCGGACGTGGAGGATCCAGAGTTGGCGCTGCTGGCAAGAGGACTGGAGAAGAGGACTTCGATTGGATCATCGGTTGTGAGAAATGCTTCGTCCAAGTTTAGGCAGGTTTCGCAGGAGCTTAAGCGTCTGGCCTCGCTCACGAGACGCCCGCATCCGGTGGGGAGATTCGACCGGACGAAGTCCGCCGCCGCGCATGCTCTCAAGGGGTTGAAGTTTATCAGCAAGACAGACGGTGGCGCCGCCTGGGCGGGGGTGGAGAAGCGGTTTGATGAGCTTACGGCCAAGACAAACGGGCTGCTGCCTCGTTCACTTTTCTGTGAATGCATTGGTGAGGATTCAAGAAATGAGAACAATTTATCAAAAAGCTAAATCTTTGCATTACATTAATGCAGCTTCGTCTTTCCAGTTTACACATTCTTTCGTTTATTCAAGAAATGGGTTTATATCATGTGTAGGTATGAATAAAGAGTCCAAGGAATTTGCCGGCGAGCTATTCGACGCGCTTGGCCGGAGGAGGAACATCTCCGGCGACTCCATCAGCAAAGGACAACTAAGAGAGTTTTGGGACCAAATTTCTGACCAAAGTTTCGATTCCCGGCTCCAAACTTTCTTTGACATGTAAGGATATTAGAAGACATTTTACACATTAAAATCTACCCTGCTCTTCATTCTGAGAATTTAAGGGAATGACATTGATTGGATTTCAACGCAGGGTTGATAAAGATGCTGATGGCAGGATCACAGAAGAGGAAGTGAGAGAGGTATGGGGCTTTAATTATTTCATTCTTTTATTAAATTTTGTGCTGTAAGTAAATTTTCTAATGTTTGTGTTCAATGTATGTGTAACATTGACTTTTCGAGCCTACCATTTTCTATTATTTGTGTTTAATGATAGCATGTACGCATTGAAACCATTATCACTCTTGCAGATAATTACCTTGAGTGCTTCCGCAAATAAGCTGTCGAATATTCAGAAGCAAGCTGATGAATATGCAAGACTAATCATGGAGGAACTAGACCCCAGTGAGCTCGGATATATCATGGTAATACGAATATAAAAAAAACAGTTCATAAATTCAATTGCATAGTTAGATCCTATGAGGAGAAATGACAATATATATACTCATCAAAACAGATAGAAAACTTGGAGATGCTACTGTTACAAGGTCCTAGCCAATCGGTCCGGGCGGGTGATAGCCGGAACTTGAGCAAAATGCTAAGTGAAAAGCTTAAGCCAACTCAAGACTATCTTGTGAAGAGATGGTACAAAAATTTCAAGTACTTTTTACTAGATAATTGGCAGAGAGTTTGGGTGATGGCACTATGGATTGGAATCATGGCTGGTCTTTTTGCTTACAAGTATGTGCAATACAAGAATAAAGAAGTGTTTGGAGTAATGGGCCACTGTGTGTGCTTTGCCAAAGGGGCAGCCGAGACCCTAAAGCTAAACATGGCTCTGATTCTGCTTCCGGTGTGCCGAAACACCATCACCTGGCTTAGGAACAAAACTAAGCTTGGCGTGGCTGTTCCATTCGATGACAATCTCAACTTTCACAAAGTAAGTTGAAATATTTCTAGTTTTGGTCACATTTGCTAGCTGTGTTATCTATTGTATTTAAACATTCCAACAGAACCGGTGGAGTGGAATCTTTGCTACCTAATGAAACAGAAGAAAAAGGTTGTCGGATACATATTACACCTTTTGCCTAATTTAAGGTTGTTTCAACTGCAGGTAATTGCCATAGCCATTGCACTGGGAACTGGGATACATGGTATTAGCCATTTAGCATGTGATTTTCCTCGTCTCCTGCACGCAACGCCAGAAGAGTACGAGCCCATGGAGCAATTCTTCGGCGAACAACCGACGAGCTATTGGTTTTTCCTAAAGGGGTGGGAAGGAGTGACCGGAATCATAATGGTGGTTCTAATGGCAATAGCCTTCACATTAGCATCACCTTGGTTCAGAAGGAACAAGATTCATCTACCAAAACCATTGGACAAACTCACAGGATTCAATGCCTTTTGGTATTCACACCACCTATTCGTTATCGTGTACAGCCTCCTCATTATTCATGGAATCAAGCTTTATTTGACACATAAGTGGTACATGAAAACAGTAAGTAGCAAGTACCTTGTCCTCGTTTAAGAATCTACTAGTTAAGGACTCATATTTTTTTTATCTCCGATGATGATTTACAAACTAATATGGCACGAAAATGCAGACATGGATGTATTTGGCGGTCCCTATCGTACTTTATGCCGGAGAAAGGTTGATTCGAGCATTCAGGTCAAGCATCAAGGCTGTGAAGATCCTAAAGGTGAATATACAGAAAAGGCCATCTAAAATCTCTAGTATTCTTCCGTATATCCCAAGTTACTTTGGTATTTACTGGGCTCTTTTGGCCAAATGAAGGTGGCTGTCTACCCAGGAAATGTTCTAACACTTCACATGTCAAAGCCACAAGGATTCAAATACAAAAGTGGACAATATATTTTTGTCAATTGTGCAGCAGTCTCTCCATTTGAATGGTATGCACATTTGAAATAAGGCCACTATATAATGTATAACTAGAGTTACAAATATCTTTACATTGTTAATGTATCAGACTTTTGGAAATTGGGATAACGAATGTTAGTGCTCCACTTGCAACAGGCACCCGTTCTCCATTACTTCAGCTCCTAGAGATGATTATGTGAGTGTTCACATCAGGACTCTTGGTGATTGGACAAGGCAACTCAAAGTCGTTTTCTCAGAGGTAAATTTCCTTCAAAAATTTTTTAAAATGCTAATGGGGCACACTTGGGTCAAATTTTCAAAGTGGTCCTGGATCCAAAATCATAAAGTAATAATTCCAAACAACTTTTATTGTAGAAGAAAGTTTGTAACCCACTTGCACTACTTATGAACAAATACTTGCTTGCGTTATCTCCTCGGATCAAAAGGCAGTTGGTCCTCCTTCAGGCAATGGGAGTGTCCTTCCTAGTGAACCATATACATCTACCCAAAGAATCTATAAAGCCACTTTGAATTGTATGGCTGTTCTCTACAGAAACTGTTGATATCCCCACTTTCTTTTAATGATAATCGCAATGAACCTAAGATCAATTATTGAGAACAGTAGTTGGTGTGCTTGCTATTTACTTTCTTGAAAAATGTGATATCCCGAGAAACTACTCAAACATAGTCTATAGCGGAAACCTGCCCTTTTAAAGTATGTTTGCTAAAATCTACCATACATAGGGGCCAGTGCAAACACCGTAGAAATACTCCTGAAAGAACTTGTGGTGTTTGCATCTACATAGGATTCCAATCTTCACATGCTTGTTGCTAATGGACTCAGCATTATTTGATCTTTTTTAGGTTTGTCAGCCACCAGCAACGGGAAAAAGTGGGCTCCTCAGGGCTGACTTCTTGCAAGGAGAGAATAATCCCAAGTAAGTCACTTTCGAATTTCATCATTTCTCCAATCAATATAACCAAAAAAGAAAAAAGAAACTCAAGAATCTGACAAGTAAATACCACAATGTTTGAAAATCTATACTACAATTTGATGTCTGGAGTTAAAACGTCCATTCTTCTAATGATGTGTAAATTCTCATGAACTTTGTCATTACACAACTAGTGTAATACTGACAACATTCCAAATTTCTGTGATCATGACACAGTTTCCCGAGAGTTCTAATTGATGGTCCATATGGAGCACCAACACAAGACTACAAGAACTATGATGTGGTGCTGCTAGTGGGGCTTGGCATCGGTGCAACACCGATGATCAGTGTCGTCAAAGACATTGTGAACAACATGAAAGCAATGGAGGAGGAAGAGAATTCTTTGGAGGAGGGAAACAGAGGAGGCAACACGCCTCCGAATGGTAGCCCTTTGACGAGTAAACGAAAGTCGGGATCTGGGAGTGGGAGACACAACTTTAAGACAAGGAGAGCTTATTTCTACTGGGTCACCAGAGAACAAGGTTCCTTTGATTGGTTCAAGGGAGTGATGAATGAAGTGGCTGAAACAGACCATAAGGGAGTAATAGAAATGCACAACTACTGCACTAGTGTGTATGAAGAAGGTGATGCTCGTTCTGCTCTAATCACCATGCTTCAGTCTCTCAATCATGCTAAAAATGGATTGGATGTGGTCTCGGGGACTCGGGTTAAGTCTCACTTCGCCAAGCCTAATTGGCGCACGGTCTACAAACGCATCGCCCTTAATCATCCTAACTCAAGAGTTGGTGAGTTTCTTTATATATACTACTTTTTCATACTCTATCCACCTTCGACATTGAAGTCTCCTAAAACACAATTCATGTCAGTTTTCTGTAACTTTTTTCTACTATCAAATATTAATCCTGGTCATATTTACAGGAGTGTTTTACTGCGGGGCACCACCACCAGTGAAGGAGTTAAGACAGTTGGCCTCTGATTTTTCACACAAAACAGCCACCAAATTCGAATTCCACAAGGAAAACTTTTGACCTGGTTTGTACATAAAATCATTGCCAGATCAAATCTAAAATGCATTAGGATGGAACACCACCAACCACCACTAATTTTGGAGGAGGAATTTCAAGATTATCCAAGCCTTTTCTATCTATTTTTAAAATTTCCCCTTTCTTTTTAGAAGTATATAGTGACGCCTATTTGATTTTTTTTAGTTAATGGTACTATATTAATGATAATAGTGATGTATTGGGGGTGTCAATGGTGAATAGTTACCTAAACACCAACCCCATTAGATATTTGATCCCATAAATGTATATGTATCATTTACGTTTCATTTTTCCTAGTAATAATAAGAGTTAGAGCTTCTTGCACGGTACTTGATTTGTTAAAAAATCTTAGCTACGTGCCCTTTGATCCTATTCATCGTCAAAACGGCTACTTTGAACTTGGAAACTTGCTGTGTTTGTTTAATACCTTCAGCACCTCAAAAAATCTTTGGTAAAAGTCAAAGATCAACGCTTCAATGAGGTAGCCTTCAACTAAGTAACTTCAGGTAACACAAGATTAAAATGGGATAAATATAAGATTGGACAATGGTTGCTAAACAGCAATAGTGATGTGGTTGGGCAACTTTCAACTAATGATATTGCGAAATGGGCAATGTCTGCTCAATAAAAGATTGGACACCGTGTTTAATTCCAATACGAGTATCATACAAAAGATTTGTCAAGCATAAAAGCGTGGAATTATACTCTTACTCTTTCTATCCAATACCTCAGTTTGCATCTCTTTTTTTTTTTTTTTTTGCATTCTCCACATAATAAGTTTATTTCCTCTCTTTCTCTCTTCACTATTCCAAGTTCTCGTGATTTCATCTATAGCTCGTGTGTTTGTATGGTGGCCCTTGAAAAAATAGGAACGAGAAATTTCCATGGTATCGTCTGTTAAGGAAAATGAAGGGTCCACAACTTATACATCTTGTTAGGGTAACATAAGAGAAAGGGAAGAAATAATCGAAATTAAAGGACGCATGCCATCTCTTTCAAACTCATTAACCACCAAATAATACAAAGGATGTTATTTTGGAAAGTATATCCGTTAGTGCATGTAATGATACCTCTTTTATTAACAGACAACAAAGATGTGTCATATATGATATGAGTGCATGTACAAGTTTATCATCAATGAGACCTATGAACACGAGTTGGGAAGAAATTTATTGTAGAATAGGGAAAACCAACCTCATTTCACCTAGGGAGCACACAGAATTATGCATAAGATTGTTATTTAGCTATCTTATCCTTTTTCGCCCTCAGGAATTTAGGTATTATCAGGCGACCAGCTGCTAGACCTGGAACTGCAGTAGTCTTAGACGGTTCGAAAGGTATAAGTGGCCTTTTTGCTGGTGGACACACATCATCGATAGTACTGCTTGAGGGAGTGGGAGTGGGAGTGGGAGTAGATGAAACTGCTTTTCTCTTAATATCCTTGGGCATTTCCAGTCTCTCAAGGATGCGTGCGGTTTCTTCATCCAACTTCTTGCTATTTTCTAATGGCGAGGTATCCAGTTGATCTTTCTCTGAGTTGGATGGGCAAGGTAAGGAATCTGAGTCGGGGAGTCTTTCGACGACAATCTGCTGCCATTCGGTTGAGGATGCTGTGGTCTTTTCTTGTGGGTTCACGCTAGACTCCGAACTCTCTTCTTTGCTTTTAGGGCGTTTCTCCCTGCAGCAATGAACTATTCAATATATTTCACAAAGGTTATAGCATAAAAACTGTAAGATCAGAGTACTATAATCAGGAGTTCGGTTGATGATCCAGTTGATTTTATTTTCAGTAAAGCCAGTCCAAAGGGAAGAGCCTAGGCTCGAGGAACTTAATTAATATTTGGATTATTATTTCAAACCTTGTACGTATCAAAGTGCAAGCCATGCAACTGAAAATTGGAATCTGTATGGCGATAATGGGTCATTTTGGGAGCAAGGCTCTTGTTTTTATTTCGTTTTTTGAAATGCCAAGACACTAAGAGCCGCTCTTTTCTTAAACAATAAACAGGTACATATCTAGGACATGAATCCTTTCCCATTAGAAACACAAACAATGTGAAACATCCCAACTTTTGATTGTCGAAATGATTCAAAAAGTCATAATCGACGATATTATTTGTCAAAATTAGAGAAAATGATGACTAATGCATTAATAAGCACGTGAAGAAGGTACTATTTTGGATATACTAAAATAAACAAGTAATAATAATATTTATAAGTTATCAAAAACGAATACGATGGTGGAGTAAATTAATTTGGATAAAAATCGATAATCTCTTTTTTAGGGTAAAACGCATAAAATTTTGATAAAATAAAATGGATAGAAAAGATAACTGTTTTGTTGAAACAATGAACTGAAATACTGGAAAACAGAAAAGAATTATTTTTACTCTTTTTTCAAGTGCTCCCACTGACAAGACTCACACCCGAATAAGAAAGAACATGTTTCACAGACTTCTAAAAAGGACAAATATTTTTAACATCAAATTGTGTTAGATGTGCTCATGCTATAGTTATAAATGGAAAACCAAAATTAATATTAAAATTAAAAGATGATGAGAGCAGAACTTTTGTTCCTATGGACGTGTCACCTAACTGTCAGCAATTTGACACTTCAATCACCAGAAACTGAACCTTACTCAAGAAAACTCAATCACTGCTCGAAACTGTCCAATTATAAAAACCAGTATCATTTCTCAACCAAGTCAAGACTCCAACCTACAGATAAATCTACCATTCCCGGCATCATAACATGGCCTCCCTGAAGCCCAAAAGACCAACGGACCTGTTGCAGTCCAAGTTTTCGAGTATCTAAACAGAATATCAGAAGCTAGAAACCAGACATCCCAAAATAACACGAAGTATGCAGAAAAGTTCAAAATTAAACTACAGCAGAAACTTTATATGCGAAGAACATCACAATAAGAGTGAAGAAAATGATTACCTGATATTTAGGCTGTGTTTTACAAGCAAGTTAAGTTCCTGATGGAAGCCTCTCTCATGCTGGACAGGGTAGTACTCATTTATTTCTATCTGGGAATGGTAATTCAACTCTCATAATCATCCAAAGATGATAAACTCATGCTAACTTCATGGGAAAAATGCAGCTAATTTCCATCTCTATCCTAATTGAGGTCAAATGAGCATGTCACTGCAGTAATTCATATGTTTGAACAGATGATCATATCAATGTTAATAGAATGCAAGTAAATGGCAAACATGCATATGCTCTCAACATGAAGAACAACTTTAGCTGTCTTTGTTAGTTCTATAATACAAAAACACTCTCCGTCTTAATGTGTATACATGAGGAAAAATAATTGTGTTAAGTACAAGTATATAGCTCTGCAATAGATATCAGATAATGAAAACGTTGAGTGCCTTATGACCGAGGAAGAAACTATTGAAACAATCCATATCTAACCTTGAGCAGAGACTCTTGAACTTTGTTTGCAATCTCTTCATACCCATCATAGTGAATGAGACCGCTGACATCCAGGATGGGGAGAAATTCTTCTGAGGCTAAAAGTCGCTGCATGTCAAAGTGGACAGGAGAAAGGAAGTCCATCATGTAAACTTTCTTAAAACAATTAAAAGTTGAGTACTCGTGCACTTAACTAGGCTTTATTAAAAGAACATAGAAGAGAACAAATTAAATGACAATAATACTCCTATGTGATCGCTTGATACTTACTTTGAAACTTTTGACGTATTAGAGTATCGGTGTCTCGGTGAAGACATTTAACAAATACAAGCACAAACCAACAAGTAACTCAAACAAATAAAATTAAATAAGTTCTTCCGTATTGTTTTCCTCAAAGCAACGTACTTCCTCCAAGATCCAAATGTAGATTTAAGTTCAGAAACAATGATATTGTGCCGAATCAGCATCAGATATGAAGAAAATGGAATCAAATGTATGTACTATGAGGACTGAAGTAATTCAAGAAATATTTAATGTATTTTTTTGTTTCCTTTTGACTTAGAGTTATGGGATATGCCATAGATAGTAATCATTAGCGACGCTAGAGTCATATGTATTTGTGTGTAGCAAATTAAAAACAAAAAATATCAAGATTGTGAATGGTTGAAAATGCAAGAGGATGCAAGAGCTCTTTCTGGATACAGATTAATGTGAGAAGCTAGAGATCAAAAAGACCATAACAGATGAAGAAAAAGGAGAATGATGAAGTACTACACAATGAGAGAGGGCTTGGACCAGTAATTACCCTAAGAACCATCAACCCTTTCTCCGAAGGTAAAAGAATATAATAGCATTTGAATGAGGTTTCCATTAATGTTTCTAGATTACAATTAGACGAGCAAACCAAGCCCTGGTCAAGGGAATTGAGAACACTGCTGACTGCTTGAAAGACTGCAAAAAAAGATCCAAAGTGATTGATATCAATACCAAAGCGCATGGAGAATACTGTAAGTCTATCGATCCATACCTTGATTGTTGAGCTTTGGCTTCTCCATTTCATCCATATGAGGAAAAGTTGCCGGAGCAACAACATAGGTAGTGCCAATTATTACTCCTACCAGGAACAGATAGATTGATGGGTTATAATTAGTGTGTTTTGTACATCCAACCCTTAATTATTTACGGATGAACCTATAAATGTTACTTTCAAATACTGAGCACTATGGGGCTTAAAGGCTCTAGAGAAAACATCAAAAGTAAATGCTAAATTCTGGCGGTTAGATTTCACATCTTGAACATGCATATCTGATAGAAATTAGCCATCCATTTGGAGACTTCGTGGCCCTTCATAACCACCACATAAATGTAAACAGATTATAAACAAGGTTTGGTTTATCACCATGCAAAATGAAATTTTCTTCCGAGGGTGCTTTTGAAATTATAAGAATGGTTACTGCTATTGTCTCTCAAACATTAGCCAGAGGAAGTCTTTCTATTTGGTTGTACAAAATCCAATGAACATATATCATTTAACTGCAGATCTTGCAAATAAAGATCGAATCAAATCTCACAGAATCGGTTGAATATGTCTTTTATTGGAGGACCGACTGGTTGGAAAGCTCAAGTTACTGGAAATATGAGGCATTGATCAAGTTGTCTCGATCACAACAGAATAGTATCAACATTAAGTAGATAAAATTTAAGCTTGTTGCTCATCCTTGATGTTCATAAAAACCATCACAAGCTTCAATAAAATATATTTCAATAAAGAAATGTCTTATTCAGAGATTTACCTTCACTCAAAGAACCTAAATCTGTTCTCTGAATGACATTGAAGTTGATGGGTGAAGATACTTTTCGGAGTTTCTTGTTATTATAGAAAGAAGGCATATAGAGGGTTGTTTGTTCACCAATCTTAACAGAATTCTCCCATATTTCTTTGGTTTCGAGATTATTTTTGGTTATTGGACAATGAGGAGACTTCTGAGGCAGTTTTAACTCTGTGTGGCCTAGTGGAATGCCATGACACCTGCAAGTCTATTTGAATAAAAGCTACCGTGAGCATAGTAGATGTCATATCACATAAAAATCATTGCCAGCGTAAACGAGGGAACATATCCAAGTTAAGATAACCAGTATTAATTAAGATCTGCGAAACTTCTGATATATAGAGCAGAGAATTAAAATTGCAATCATTTACCTATCTTTTAGTAGCTCTTAGCTCAAACTATCGCAAAGCTAAGAACAATATAACCTCTTTATTCTGATATGGAATATCCTATGTACAATTCGGTGGCCCACAAGGAGTCGAACTCCTTCATACAGACATACTGCTGATAAGGCTAGCACTCGGATGGAACTTCCAAAAGGAAATGCAGACTAAACAATTGATATCTAGGCATTTAGATTTTTGTTTCAATTAAATCACATAATCATGAGGATTCAAAAGTTCGTGATAACATTGTAAATATTTCATCAGGATGAATAATATATGAAGATACCTTACAAGAAATGAATCCATCAATTATAGGGTTGAAAAATGTGAACAAGTTGCAGGATAACTGGTCCATAGAGTCCAAAATATTGATCTTGAAGATGAAATGAGCCTGTATTTGTTCTTCTTTCACTACTTTTAATTCTTGAAACCATTCTTTTACAAGACCAGCAAGTACATGGAGATCTGCAAAATACATCTTTTTATAAGCAAAATCATCTGAATAACGCATGTTTACAACAGTAGTGGAACCTTGCGAAGGACAAACGATTAGTCTCCAACAGTTATCGTTAGTTTCTTGCATGCCGCCAGAACTAGGTCAGTTAAATTCAATACGCTGTTTCACGAGTGGCATACATATTAATTCCAAGTCATTATCTCTTTTTTTCCATAATTATGTGCAAAGAAAGTAATATGATTTTAAATAAATTTGTGAATGGTGTTATGTTAACATGATAAGTAGCAGAACAAGAATCCAAACGAAGTTATCTTTGCCTGATAAAAAATCAGAGTTGACTCAGAAAAGAGAAGAGAAACGGTGTTTATATAACATGATACCGTATAATCCACAATCACATGGCATGACAGAGAGTTTATATCGTTGAACTAGTGGAAGTAAAATCTAGTTGACATTGAGAATACGAGTTATATCATGTAATTTCAATGTTTTAACCTGGAATACATGTCAAAATTTCGCAGTTCCTAATATCGCCAATCAGCTTTACGACGTGGTTGATATTCACAGTGACGTCACCAAATAAGCTTGCTTTTCGCTCCAAGAAAACAAACTGGAGGGACACATTTTTGTCCGTGATATCCTATTAAAATGTCTACCAGCTAGTGAATATAATATGGTTATTAAAAGAAATCAAGTTAATTGTAGATATTGGTGGAATCGTCTGACCAGTATGGCATTTCTTGTCATATGGTCCATGCTGTCAACGAAACAAGAACTTATAATTATTATTTTTATAGCGATCTCAAGAGGTTGATATGCGTTGAAGAATACTTCATCTAGAACCTCTTCTAGCTTTAGTTCTGCACTAAAATCATCACAATTAGCAATCGTTTCCGGCTGGGAAATGAGAGTAGGAAGTTAAGCAAGCATAAATATACTTCGTACTTATCCTGAGAGACCAACAGGGGGGTTGCAAACTTGCAATAATAAGTACCTTCACAGAATAGAGATTCAAAATCGTTTAAATCAGGAGTGAAGTTGTTGGTGGGCAAAATATTCAAAGCATGGTGAAAGTCATGCAGATTGAAGTCTCCTTCTGGACTATAAGCAGCCTTTATCTGTCACAATAGCAGTTCTACCTTCTTAACTTGTGTAAATAATGCAGGTTACTTTTGTGTCCTAGAGATAGAAATCATTCATCCACATTGCAGGACACAATGAGACCCCGTGGAGAAAAAGCAACGCAACGGGAATCCAAAACTTAACCTTGCTAAAAATGAACATTCAGTTCTCCAGCAATATCGCCAGACAATTATAATTTCAATAAAGCATATAAAACGCGATGCTAGCTTAAAGTTGAATTCGTAAAGTCAATCCATGCATTGCATAAACTAGTATAACTCGCTTCAAGTTAGCGGGATATAGCTTAAAAAAAGTTAAACTCTCTCAGATGAACTGAAGTGCGCATAGGAGAAAATTTGAGTAGAATACCTCATCGGAACAACAAGTCATATCTGTGAGGATATAGTTAAGTCCAATGGGATGTAGCAGGGGCTTCGACTCAGTGTTACTGGAGCTGTCGTCGCAGTTTGACGATGAAAGTGCATAGTAGTTCCCCAGCATCATCAATGCCTAGCAAAGAGAAAAAAATCGAATTCAACTCGCGTCTCACAATTACTTTCTCGGATAGTCTAGATTCGGGGGACGCGGGCACAAAATCATCCGAGTTAGCTGACTTCTTCGATTATTTGATTTCAGCTTGCAAGTATACCTGCTTCAAATCAAGCAGAACTGGAGGCGGTAAGGTCCGAAGATCCAAAACGAAGGAAAGCATGACCATTGTCAACTGCCTTCGCTTCGACTCTCGATTCAGTTTCCTCAACGGAGGGAAGATGAACAGTTCGATTTATATACCTGTGTATCTACATTTGGCGCCAACTAGCTGGACTTTATATATGTAAAATAAAATCGTTCGCAACCTACCTATAGAAAATCGAAATTAAACATTTGATGTTTCATTTTTAAAATATCGTGTAAAAAAAAGTATTGATATGTTCGTTTTACAAATTTACCTCGATAAATACAACTCATTATTTTTTAAGGCTAATCATTTATATTTATAATAGGTATATGTAATATTCTCCTTGAATAAATCACTCATATCTCAAACTACATTACTAAATTGATTATTTTTTCAATACTTTCTGAATATCACAAGTCTTTTAAAATTTCACATAATAATTTTATGAATTAAACTCAATTTAAATATGAACAGATTCAATTAAATATGAACAGTAACAAAACTTACCACATACGTCAGGCGACTCACTCGACGAAATCTCCTTTACCATGTCTGTCATCTCTAGCGACACGGTCATCCCTTAAATATTAATATAACATCATAGTTTTAACGTTACTTAAATATAATATAAAATTACAAATAAAACTTACCACCACTGCTAATTACTGGGCTTCGTCCTCTCCAATATTCAACAATCTTTTTCAAGATTAACATGTCTGACTGAATACTCCTCAGTATATTCATGAAATCGTTTGATCCTTCTATATTATGGTTAGTTGAACATCTAATCCAGTCAGACGTTCTTCAAACCTCTGAAGATGGGATGGACTGAGACGATTTGGACGGGGAGGATTTGGACGGGGAGGAGTTGGACTGCAAGGAGGTGGACTGTGGAGAGATGGAGATGGACTGCGGGAAGATGGACTTCGGCAAGATGGATTTCGGGGAGGTGGACTGTGGGGAGGTGGACTGCGAGGAGGTGAACTGAGAGGCAACTGTGCATCCGTCAATGAATCAGGACTCATCAACTCCGACATGCGTCATGTCACTATACATTCATTTGAAACATCAAAATCTCCGAAAAGATAATGCACAGATCACAACTCCGCAGCGGTCGATTAAGCATCCCAGAGATCCTATATTTATTAATTTCTATCAGCTAGCACAAAAAACATATGCAAACACAAATTTAAATAAATTGAATTTCATACTTACCTCAAATCGGACACTACCGAATGCAATAGTGACATCATTGAGCAAATGAGGTTGGTTTTTACGACGTTTCCTAGTCATCCAATGGCACATCCGGGATAGTGAGACATATGTATCCTCTGTACGAGTTGCAAAACCTCACCAACATCATTGAATACTTCATATGTCAAGATCTTGGAAAAAAAAAATAAACCACATTTAGAATGAAACATATTATTTGAAGAATAATCTATAGAAACATATAACATTAATATACCTATAATGACTGAATAAACCTACTGAAGTAGAAGTTGTTGGATCCGATGTTATCCGCTGAACATCGGATCCCTCTTCCGCTTTTTCATCAATTTCTGAAATCTTCAAATTTAACTCCAAGGTCTTTTCGAAATACAGCTTACTCGTAGGCCAACATACCCTTATTAAAACTATCTAAATAATCCACTATGGGTCAACATCTTCCTTCTTCGATTTTCTCCTAGGACCCAATACAACGGACATGAAATATTGGCTAACCACCTTTATTTTCTCCATTTTCACCTCCTCACCCCCGATATCTTCTTCAAACTCATCAATCCTCGTCTTTAAATCATGCAGAGAAAACAGTATTCATCCCATGAAAATGTGTGCTATGATATCCATCCTACTCAGGAATCGTAGGTTAAATCCTTGAACAATTAAACCTCATGATTAGGCCATACTCCAGCAACGACAAACGCTGCGACCTCTTGTGGATGACCATCCAAAATTCATCAGTTACCTGTGTGCTTATCAAAAACCATAACAACTGGTTCATGTTCAGATAATATTTGGCAAATCTAATCAGATTGCCAAACTGACTGTCTTCCACCATTTGTTGCATCTCATGTTCATTCAGAAATAACAAAATGTTTCACACGCTTTAGTGTATTGCGACCCCAATGTTAATTTGCACTCGAAATCTTGATCATTCTCTAGTTTTGTTAGCAAATAAATATGCCAAGACGGAATAGAAAACATTCAAATAAATTTAGACAGAAAAAGTGGGTCGAGTAATGTTCATCCGGGTCGAGTTGTTTCAATCTGGGATGGATTCTGAGTCGAGCCTGTCAATCTGGGTCAAGTTGTGTGGAGTCTTGGCACAGCTCGACCCACATCACCTAGACTCGGCCAGCATAATAATGCTCGACCCATTGATTACAAACTCAAACTAGATCATAAATACTCGACCCACAGATCAGACACTCAACCCACATACTAGAGACACTCGACCCATATTTAACTTTGCTCGACCCAAAATCAAGAGTTTATGTTTCTTGTTTTAGGAAAACCACAGTAGACTCGACCCATAGTAGACTCAACCCATAGTAGACTCAACCCTCAATATACACGACACAATACCGACCCACAGCCTGCTCGACCCACACATTCAAATCAATGAATAACACAACTCGACCCATGAAAATTCGAAAGCAATAACAGGAATTTTAAAGGTTTTAGGTTGTACATATCATATGTTTATTCCTTACCGTAGTCTAGTACAACCATATGTTTATTTCTTACTGTAGTCTATTGCAGTTAAATCTCCACAACTGGAGTTCATTTCCCTTTGATCATTATTGCAATCTCGAACACCTTTGATTGGCGATGATTTTGATTTTGGATGGATTTCTCGGATTGATCGGCGATGATTTTGATTTTGGATGGATTTTCTTGGATTTCTCGTAACGTGGGATTGATTGAATGGAAGTTTGTTTGAGCTAGATATATGGTCCTTTGTGGGCTTTTATGCCTTTGGTATAAAAGTTTGTTTGGTTTCACATTTTTTTTACTTTTCAAAAGTAGTTCGTTAATTAAGTTAATCATTAAAGTTTTAAAATTCTTATCAACAATAATTAGATTTATTAATAAGTGAATAATATAAAATAACAACCGGTTCTTCCATTCCATTAAAACTGTCTGTGCTCTGTGGTCTCATTTTCTAATTTTCCCTTGTTCGACATATGTTGGATTGTGCGGATAATTATGAATCTAAAGCGGCTAAGTGGCCACTCTCAGATTGCCAACATGTATACCACTGAGAACCCTCTCCTTCGGACACGCCGTTTCGTGTGCTCGATCATCGTTCTATTAGCGGCTCTGGGCGTCTTTTTAAAGTGTGCCAGTTCTTTGGCGAAACCATCATCTTCGCCCCCCCTGCCCAATTCTGCTGCCCATTTGGTATTTCCTACTTAAATAGATACTGTTCAACCAATATAGAACTCTGGGACTTTAGTATCTTTTCTGTAGCTCGTGACTTCTGTAGTTTTCAAGAAGACCCGTTTTGATTTCAGATTTTATATGTTCTATTATTTGTTGACTAGCTAGATGATGATTTTGAGCTTGTATTGTAGGAGAAGTGCTCGTAATCTTGCTAAAGAAGTTGAAAGACTTGATCTTGGGCAAGATTTTGAACTGTATGTTTATATCTGTAAATGTGTGAAGGGAAATTAAGAGAAGGTACATGTAATAAGCTGTAATTAGAAGAGTTGACAGATATTGATGTGTTCGGCATTTGATTGTAATTACGTACAAGAGCTGGCATATTGATTAACTTCACGTCAGTTTATGAATTGATATTGTGTTTACCTTTGATAACATCAGCGATAGGCGGCCTGCACTCATCATCAAGCCATCGAGTATTTCTCAATGAGATATTCGAAATCCATAGTTGTCCCAAAACTGCAAGTTCTTTGGCTCTAGTTTAAAAAACTATGGACAGGAACTTATTTGGTGCCTTTTGTGCTTGTTTTCTCGGGTACTTTATCTGCTTGACAGACCATGTTAATGGAGAGCGTAAGGTTTAAAAACTGCTAAAGAATGACTGAGATAAGAACATATTAATGCTGAACCTAATGTAGGTAAACTATGCAAGTATAAAGCTACACCGACCATTGATATTATAAAAACTGAAGCCGAAGTGGAAAACAAAGTAACATTTAATTAATTCCTTGACTTGCTTGAAAGCATAATGTGAGTTCTCTCTTGGAGTGCAATGGATTTGATATCTCTGAACATGCATGTTTTATAAGAATTTATCAGTGTTTTCTAGGAAAATCCTATTGCTGATAGAAAGGAAATCCATCACTCCTTGTTTCTTTTTCAAACTGAAATCCCGGGTATTATGAATGTAAAAACAGGTTAATATGTATAAAATTTTATGGAAATTGATGCTTGAGAGAAACAGGGGCTATTCAGAAATTGTCTCAAGGTGATTGATGCTTGTCTGGATGACAGAATGAGTTGTTTTTCACCATTTCCATTCCTTGTCAATTTCCTTGGCATTTTTCTTGAATATGATCAGGACAGAGGGAAAAATAATTCCAAGAACTCTAGCGCTTGCTTGGGAAAGATGGACCGCAACTCACTAGCTGCTGGGTTTAGATTATTGGATGCAGACTTTTTCAGTGATGCTAAGGTACCTTGACGAACAAATGGCGTACCACTATGATGAACTCTCGAGATTGAAACCTGGGTGAATTGAGATCATTGTCTTTGATATATGTGCTCCCTGCAGATGCAAGAGATTGAGAAGGGTGCCAGGGAGTTTAATATTCCAATTATCAGATCCAATCGGAAATTAGTTGCTTCAGCTAACGGGGATTAGAAAATCCATCTTATTTGGTTTTCAATTCAGGATGGTATCATAATCAGGCACTACATACCTCTGAACGATTCAATTATCCTTCTCTATCTAGTGTGGAACGACCGAAGAATGATGAGGATATTGCTTTTATGAGTGTAAGTACAGTTGAGGGAATCCTCATAGGATGGTGTTTTTTTTACTCTTCTGGCTATTTCACATGTGATACTTGTGGGGTCAGATTCTTGAATTGGGACAACTCATCAAGTCTAAACAGATCACATCTGAAGAACTAGCTGGGATCTTTTTGAGTAGATTGAAGAGGTATTAGCAATTCTAGATCAGTAGTGTGCATGTGCTATGCTAATTAGTCCGTTATCTGTTTAAATTGAACATCTGTATTGCTGCAGGTATGGTCCTGTGCTTGACGCGGTAGTGACTATTACTGAAGACTTAGCACTCAAGCAAGCAAAACGAGCTGACGAATTGCTTGCACAAGGCATATATTTAGGTTAACCCTTTGCTTGCCTGTAAACTCTTATCTAATCCTTGTAGCACCCCTGAGGTTGCAGAGCTCATTTTGAATTCTAAACAGGGAAGAAAAGGATGGGGCAAAAAGATGAAATAAAAGAAAATTAAACGAAAAGCCGAAACTTAACTTATATTGTGGATTGACCATATTTGTGACGAAACCAGCAGAAATTCTTCTTGATGCATAGGGTATTGTTTATAATTCATCCATGTTTTGAACTGAAACCTCAACTCAACCTTCAAGATATTAATGTTTATGACTCTTTCTTAATGGTTGAAGGTACCTTTTCAGGAACGCACATTTGTTGTAACAAACTGTGGCTGTGACTTGTATATAGGTCCACTCCATGGGATTCCATACGGGTTGAAGGATATAATTGCAGTACCCCATTATAAAACGACATGGGGTTCTAAATCTTTTAAGAATCAAGTTCTTGACATCGAAGCTTGGGTTTATAAAAGGTATTCGAGTGCATGCATAGCCCAGGATATCAGGTAAGGTGGCCATTCTGATGTATGAGGACGTTATGTGCAGGCTAAAATCTGCTGGCGCTGTTCTTCTTGCAAAGCTTGTGACCGGATCACTGGCATATGATGATATATGGTTTGGTGGTAGAACAAGAAACCCTTGGAATATAGAGGAGTATTCCACTGGTTCATCTGCTGGACCAGCCGCCTGTACCTCAGCTGGTAGGTCTCGGCCAGGGATTTGTGTTTTGTGTGGTAGTTTGGCCTTGCTAGAATTATTCATGCGTGCTTGTGTGTCATAATTTATATGTTAAGTTGAGATACAAGAAAGAAATACTCCTGTTGTGCAGGTTTGGTTCCCTTTGCCATTGGTTCAGAAACTGCTGGATCCATTTCTTATCCTGCCGCTCGTTGTGGTGTGACAGCATTGCGCCCAACTTTTGGAACTGTTGGTCGAACTGGTGTTATGAGCATATCTGAGAGCTTGGTAGCAATTTTGTCATTGCCTCTTTCATTTCCTATTTTTGCTGACAAGAAATATAAGAAGTCATCAGTGAACAGGATAAACTTGGACCGTTCTGCAGAGAGGCTGCTGATTGTGTGATTGTCCTAGACATTATCCGAGGCGAGGATCCGGATGATCTTTCATCCAGAGATATCCCTCTTGCAGATCCATTTTCAGTTGATATAACCAAGCTAACTGTCGGATACCTCAATGATGCAGAGATGGATGTGAGTGAACCGAAGACGATCGTGTATTTTGTTTCCATCCACTAACAACCTTAAACTTACATTTATGATATCTACAGCTTGTTCAGAAGCTCGAGTCTAAAGGTGTCAGAATGGTTCCATTCAAACTGAATTACACTGTTGACTCTGCTCAAGGGATCTTAAATTTAACAATGGATGTCGATATGCTGTCCCACTTCGACAATTGGCAACGCTCTGGCCAGGATGATGATTATGAAGCTCAAGATCAATGGCCTCTTGAACTTCGCAGAGCGAGAGTCGTACCTGCAGTAGATTATGTCCAAGTATGCCACCTGAACACTCGAAACCTTTTTTTCCTTATCCTGTTCCTGGATCCTGAGATTTTCTGTTCGCAGGCCCAAAGAGCAAGAGGAAAACTGATACGTGAAGTCAAAGACAGTTTCAAAGTTGATGCATTTATTGCAAACGCGACCGACTGGGAGCGTGTTTGTGTGGGGAACCTCGTGGGCATGCCCTTGGTAATTGTGCCTACAGGATTCAAGGACATACCTAACGCCCCATCAAATAAAACTCGGAGGCGGACTACTATAACCACTGGTATTTATGCTCCCCCTGAGCACGATCACATTGTAAGCTTTCTTCATCTCCCTTTCTTGGACGTGTATTTTGCAGATCTATTATTCAGTGTAAGCATTATACTCTTAGTTGTACATTTTTATTTATATCTTGAACACACTCAGGCACTGGCACTAGCGCTGGCTTATCAGTCTGTTACAGATCACCACAGGCAACGGCCGCCGATCGACAACTTAGGACCAGACGATTCGATTCCCAATCCGCCTACTGCTCCGTTTCCCCCAAGACAACTAGGCGTCTAGGAGTTGTGTAGTGCATTATGGTGGCTTGGTTTTCATATTTTGTAACCTTCTAAATTGGACCCCAAATGTTCTAATATCTAATGCAAAGAAGCTGAATACTAATTTTCACTTTACTTTTATTTAAAATGTACTCTATTTATATAAAAAAGAGTCTATACAACAAAAATGCAATACAGTAGTAAATAATAGGTAGATTGTTGATGACCAATAGTTGGAGGTCGATTTTATCTAGCTGGTTATCTTTTCTTTCTTAAATTTAAAGATTGTTTATGATGGAATCTGCTTGCTTATCTGTAACAAGCGTACCTGATTACATGTTGATCCAGAATTACTATGAAACCTGGTGATAGTTGATTTCTAAAATTAAAATACAAAAATATTGGATTTCAGTATTTTTAAAAAAAAAACTGGGTTTTTAATCACCAAATTAAGATATAGATACAACGAAATTGTGATAAATTTTGTGATTTGATTTCTCTTTCAAATTCTAAGAGACCGAAAACAAGGGGACAATGTAATTTCCAATTTAGGCTAAAAGCTTCTCTCCTTTTTCACAGTTTTTACCTGCTGTTGTAAGAAAGAAACGAACATGGGAAACCTTCTTAATTTGAAAAATCTTTTGTATTTTCTTTAAAAGGTTAGTAGTTTACTAATGGTCTAACCTCCTATCAGATATCATTTAATCTATATAGACTTTTAATTGAGGGATATGTACGAGTAGACAGAGGTCCGGAGTAGAGGACTTATATAACGGACTAACTCGTAGAGCATAATCACATAATATTTCACTGGGAATACGTTCCACGCGAGAATCGAATCCGTGAAACAGAAAAATGTATCTCAAATTTTACCAACTTGTCTGTACCATGGGGCTGAAAAATCTTTTGTAGTTATTTTCGAAACTGGATGGAAATATGAAATCTTATCTCGAAATTGGTATCTAGTGGGTAACAGGGAAAACATTAGATAATTTAGGTTTACAGTTTTTAAGGATAATAATTACGTATTATCTCCATATCTCCAGGAGTTTTCTTTTAACAAATCATATTAAAATTTTGAAACAGAATATCAATCTAATTGTCGGAATACCATACCGGCACAGTGGCACACAGGAAACAAGTTGATGACATGGCGAGATTAACAGCCGACTCCACGTGTCAGATTCACATTGGCCAGTTTGCTGACCTGGCTTGTCGAAGTCGTCACCACTTCGCCACCTAAATGAATATTCCGCCTTTCTAACCAAAGTACAGTTGCAGGGTTACGGAACAGATTTTTTTTAAAATTAGAATATTGAATATGAAAAAAGATTTATTGGACTGTTTTAAATAAATAATAAATAGGATTTTAGAAAGATTACGAGGAGAGCAGAAGAAAATCCAATATCGATATGGCAATCAAGTAAATTTAGATTAATTAGAGGTTATTTTCAGTTCAGTGCAGCTCTCCTCCGTTCTCAGCTATAAATGTCATTCACATCGATTTCTCTGTAGTTTCCGATCCGCCGTCCACAACCGGAGCTTTCTCTTACGGACACGACATCTCAATTTTCGTGCCCCTCCTACTAAATTATCGAGAAAGGATCCTTTTTTTTTCAGAATTTGATTTGAATTTTGATCGGATTCTGATGCATTGGTTGTAGCCGATCAGCATTTGGATCGGTTCGATCTTTCTGTCCTTCTACCTATCTCCTTGGGCTTCGGCCGCATCGAATTTTCGGGTTTTTTGGGTAAACTTTTCAGATCTCTGTTCTTGACCTGTTTATGATATGCATGTCATTGGATTAAGTGAATTGAGCAAGATTTATGCTTTTTTGTGCTTGATGTGTGGTTCGTGTTGATCGTTGATGTTTGGAGTGTCAGATCTCTCGCTTTCGATGTGAAGCTGTGTGAATATATGACTGCATGTACTTTTAGATTCGGGTTTGTGATTTTGTCTTGTTTCGTGTATCTATTTTTGTTGAATTGGATATTCGTGTGCTTGAAATGGTAGTGTTTGAATATATGTAAACTGATATCTTTATGTGTTTTTTTGGTCTTTTCGGGAAATAAATCAGGTTGGAGTCAGCCTGAAGAATGTGATCTTTATGTAATTGTGAAGAACGGAAAATTTTTCTGTGTGTTTTGTTTTGCAGATGGATAACTTGTTCTATAAAGGAACTCATAAGTTTATACTGTTTTAATCATTTTTATAATAAATTTGATCAAATTCTTCTTTGAGTCGTTATTATCGGCAATAACGGTCAAAGATATGATTTTTATGAAACTATGACATTTGGATTTGTTCGGTGACTGATGGTTTGGTTATTATCGGCGATAACGGTCAAAGATATGATTTTTATGAAACTGTGACATTAGGATTTGTTCGGTGACTGATGGTTTGAGTTATTTCCCACGTTTTGTTTTTTTAGCAGAACTGTTAAATGTCTGGTTGTACGTATATGTGGATGTTAGATTGTTAGCTTGGAGTTGGCAGGGACTAATTTAGATTGTTTTGGCAATTAAAGATGTTACGGTTGAAATTTTTGTGATATCTAAGATCTAGAAAAGATGCACATTTTAATTGTGCTGATAGCAATGGTGAATGTCATCTTTCTATTTCATTTCGTGTTCTGGAATGCGTAAATTTGGGTTTGTTGTAGGCTATATCATGATTTTGGTGCTCACCCTTGGTTAATGGTTGTGTAATTGCAGACTTTGCCGCTGAAATGGCGACACAGGTTGTATGGTTGAGGGGAAGAGTTAAGGCTGTTCCATCTGGAGACAGCTTGGTAATAATGGGAAATTCTAAGGCTGAGATTCCCCCAGAGAGGAGCATCACTTTGTCATCTTTAATTGCTCCGAAGTTGGTATGTTCCGATAATACTGCAATCCTTATATTTACTCTTGGTTGGACAAAATCATTCTTCCTGCTATTCCTGCCATCAGATTTTTATGCTTATGTTATAGGTTTTTTATTCTCAACATTTGAACTTTCAACTGAATAGAAACGCAAATCTGACTGTTCTTTTGACAGTCATGCATGAAATTGAGCCACTAATTTTAGATGAAAAGTGTTCCGCATGGTTGCATCGACCCTCTTTATGTATAGCATGTTCGGATTTTGTTTTTGTGACTTTCGTTATATGGGTTATATTTGAATAGCTTTTCTTTTTACACTTTTATTGGGACATCAGTTCTATTTTCTGTTTATAGGCACCACACAGAGGTGGCGTCGATGAGCCTTTTGCATGGGACAGCAGAGAATTTCTAAGGAAGCTTTGTATTGGAAAGGTATGAATATAATAGTTTTTGTTTGTTTCTAATAAGTAGTAATCATTTGGATCTAATGTGTAGTCTCTTGGAAAGAGATGGTCCCATTTATTTGACCCTTTATGCCGGCAGGAAGTCACTTTCAAAGTGGATTACACTGTTGCATCCATAAACCGGGAATTCGGCACTGTTTTCATTGGAGACAAAAATTTGGCTTTAATCGTTGTAGCTGCAGGATGGGCGAAGGTTCTTTTTTTTCTTCTTCCTCAAGTTTCTAGATTTTCTCTTCGGTTTAAGCCTTGTGTTATGATACTTCTACTTTGCAGGTTAAAGATGTAGGTCAACAGAAAGGAGAAGTCAGTCCTTTTTTAGCAGAGTTGCTTCGCCTCGAAGAGCAAGCCAAACAACAAGGTGTGGGTCGCTGGAGCAGGGTATGCGCTAATTATCTATGTGAAGATTAGTTCATGGAAGTCTAACAATGAATGACCTTTTTTACATGGATGACTTCTGATGCTGCTTCTCCAGGTTGTTTCTGATTCTGTTATAAATTTTTTGGCCTTATTGCTGCATTCAGGTACCAGGTGCTGCTGAGGCTTCTGTTAGGAACTTGCCTCCATCAGCCATGAGCGATCCTGGCAGCTTTGATGTTGTGGCTCTCTTGGCTGCAAATAAAGGTAGTCCTTTGGAGGCTATTGTGGACCACGTCCGTGATGGAAGCACACTTCGTGTACATTTACTTCCAGAATTTCAGTATGTCCAAGTGTTTGTTGCTGGGATTCAGGTATTGAACCTGACCGAACGACCAAACAGGGTCCATCGTTTCTCCATTCTTAAATTCCCCAATCTTAATTTTACGAGGTGCAATTTTTTAATCAGGCACCATCTGCGGGTAGGAGGGCTGCGTCAGAAACTGCCGTTGTAACTGACAGAGCCTCGACTGAACAAAATGGAGATTCATCAGCTGAAACTCCTGCCCCATTAACATCTGCAAAGAGATTTGCTACCTCTTCAGCATCCATGGTTGAAATTCCTGCAGATCCTTTTGGTAGAGAAGCAAAACATTTTACTGAGACTCGTGTGTTGCACAGAGATGTGAGTATAGCTCAAGTATGATTAGATTTCCCAGTTTAATTTCTTGAAATGTAATTTTCATGTTGTTACAGGTCCGGGTTGTGTTAGAGGGTGTTGACAAATTTAGCAATCTTACTGGTTCCGTGTTTTATCCTGATGGTGAATCAGCAAAAGACTTGGCATTGGAGCTTGTTGAAAATGTAAGATAAAAAACATATGACCTTTTTCGAAGTGATTTGTTATATTAGATTATGGACCTATTTGAGCTCCAACTTTCTTGACGATTTATGTATTATGTAGAAACGATGGGAGAATTTGATCCCTGAAACAAGTTTCTCAACCAGTGGTCAATATAATATTCTTTCAAGCTACTCTTTAGTCTACTTTTTAACTTACTGGTTGAAAGATATCTGTACTAAATTAATCCCTATGAGATTGTAACTGGAAATAAAACTATAAAAAAAAATTGGCATTGGAGCTTGTTGAAGATGTAATATGAAAAATTTGTTGCCCCTTTTCAAAATAGTGATAAGTTCGATTAGATTATGAACTTATTTGACCTCAACTATCTTGATGTTTGTCGTAGAGCATGATGATAGAATTCAATGCCTGAAACAAGCTTCTAAACCATTGGATCAATATAATAGTCGATCTCACTCTTTAGTCTATTTTTAAGTACTATTTAATATTCGTACCAAACTTATCCCTAATTGAGACAGTAGCTGGACATAAACTGTAAAAAATAGTTGATTATGCTACACAGATTTCAATCGTGCTTATAGTGACTATCTGGTTTTGGGTTGATGTTCTCATTAGAAATGTGGTGAATCAGAAAGGAGTATATGCGGTCACTTGACACAGTAGTACATATTGTCAAAACATGAGCTTTTGTCTACTTCTTGAACATTCTTGTCTTTTCATTTTTTGTATTTTGATGATAATATTCGTTGGATATTGTAAAAGTCTGTTGCCTATCGATGAATTGGTCATTGGAGATGATTCAGGGGGATGTATGACTGTTTTGAACCAAAACTAAGGCAAACAATGGATTCATCTGTCCTTTTAGTTTATAATTGTTTTCCGCAGGTTTTGGAAAATTATATCATTTGTGTTGAAATTTCCGATTGCACTATGAACACACTCTGTTATTCATTCTGTATCCATTGATGTCTTGATCTGTTTGCTCCGAAGACTTATTCCTCAGTGAATTTCCTGTTATGATGTTACAGGGTTTAGCTAAATATGTGGAATGGAGCGCAAGTTTGTTGGAAGATGATGCTAGAAGGAGGTTGAAGAATGCTGAGCTTCAGGCTAAGAAGGCTCGTCTAAGAATGTGGACTAACTATGTTCCCCCTGCATCAAACTCAAAGGCCATTCATGACCAAAACTTTACAGGAAAAGTAAGTCACTCCAGGTGTTGTTTGACACAATTCATCTCTCAATTTTTGTGTTTCTGTCCTTTTCACAGGAACTTCGTTTTGAACTTATGCAGGTTATTGAAGTTGCAAGTGGGGATTGTATCATTGTTGCTGATGACTCGTTACCATTTGGAGATCCATCTGCAGAGCGACGAGTCAATCTCTCAAGCATTAGGGGTCCAAAAATGGGTAATCCTCGTAAAGATCAAAAACCTGATCCTTATGCTCGTGATGCCAAGGAATTTTTGAGAACACGCTTAATTGGCCGTCAAGTATGGTTCTTGACTTTTGATACACTGTTTACTTTACCATATTTGTATTTATAATATCGGCTCTCTTCAGGTGCATGTTTCGATGGAGTATTCTAGGAAGGTTAGTTTGGCAGATGGGACTACTGCCTCGTCCGGAGCAACTGACACAAGAGTGATGGATTTTGGATCTGTCTTTCTTCCATCCAAAGATGATGCTGCATCTGGAACAAGCAGTCAACAGGCTGGGACAAATATTGCCGAGCTATTAGTAGCTCGTGGTTTTGCCACTGTTGTCAGGCACCGAGATTTTGAGGAGAGATCTAATCATTATGATGCCCTTCTTTCTGCCGAATCTCGTGCAATTTCTGGGAAGAAGGGTATGCATTCAGCCAAAGAGCCTCCTGTGAGGCATGTAACTGACCTGCTGACGGTTAGTGTTTTGCCATATTGAATTGCTGATAGTACTTTGTGTTAAATAAATTTTGTCGTGTTTATATTAGTTGATTAATAATGAAACAAGTGTGTTTTGGTTCTTGTATTTGAAATTCTCAGGCTTCTGCTAAGAAAGCAAAAGACTTCTTGCCATCTCTGCAACGAAGCGGGAGGATGACTGCTATTGTTGAATATGTGCTCAGTGGCCATCGGTTTAAGATCGATATTCCCAAAGCAACCTGCAGCATTGCTTTCTCATTATCTGGGGTTAGATGTCCTGGTCGTGGAGAGCCTTATTCTGAAGAAGCTATTTCATTTATGAGGAGGAGAATTATGCAAAGGGATGTTGAGGTATTGTTGTCCGTTTCCTTGCCTTACTAGATTCCAGGATTTTGTTCCATACCTTACCATGTTGTATAATCTTTTGCACTAGATCGAAGTAGAAACTGTAGATAAAACCGGAACGTTCTTGGGGACCCTATGGGAGTCCAGAACTAATATGTCAATACCACTTCTGGAAGCTGGCCTGGCAAAGCTTCAATCTTTTGGCATTGATAGGATCCAGGATGCTCACCTTCTCGCTCAAGCTGAGGAGTCAGCAAAACAAAAGAAGTTGAAGGTGAGTACTCTAGGGTTTCACTTGCAATAGATGTTAGCACCTTACTTTCTAATATTTTTAATTGCAGATATGGGAGAATAATGTAGAGGGAGAGGAAGTTGCCAACGGTTCAGCTGTTGAGAGAAGGCAGAAAGAAGAAATCAAGGTATGTGGGCCTTAGAAATGTACATGTTTTCTTCTACTTTTAATGGTAATCTTTTAAACCACGTGATCTTTCTTAGGTTGTGGTTACTGAAGTCCTGGGAGGTGGTAAATTCTATGTCCAGTCTGTTTCTGATCAGAAGGTGGCTGCTATACAGAAGCAGCTTGCTTCTCTAAACCTTCATGATACTCCTTTAATTGGGGCCTTCAATCCTAAAAGGGGGGATATTGTTCTGTCTCAATTTACTGCAGACAATTCTTGGAACCGAGCAATGGTAAGATTCTATACATGTACGTGCTCTGTAGATTCACTGAAGATGATTTATGAATTGATAATAATGTTATATTAATCATCCCGTTTACTTGCTGTAAGTTTTCTAGGACTATTTGAATAAAAAGCTTTTGAAATTGAAAAATTTACCTTGATTCTAAAGTTAACCTCGATATGTTAATGGTATTATAAGACGATTATACATTCCTTCAATTTATTTTTGCTTTGCTAGTTCTGTTTGCTGTTTGGACTTCAGTTGTAATTATCATTGCCTGTTGGTTTTCGTTGATAAGTCATAAACTTTAGTAATTTAATATAAGAATAAACCTGCAAAGGCCCGTTGAACTAATTCTCTGTGGCAGCTTATAACAATCACATGGTAACATCGAAATTTTTATTCCTGACTTGGGTTTGGTCCCAGATACATGTGTATTTAAGTAGATCGAAGTTATGATCTTACTATTTGAATTTTGAAGATTGTGAACACTCCTCGAGGTGCTGTTGAATCTGCAAATGACAAGTTTGAGGTGTTCTACATTGACTATGGGAATCAAGAAACCGTCCCCTACAGTCACTTGCGTCCTCTTGATCCGTCAGTATCCTCTGCCCCAGGCCTTGCTCAACTTTGCAGCCTGGCCTTTATCAAAGTTCCTAGCTTGGAGGATGACTATGGCCAAGAAGCAGCCGTTCGTTTGAGTGAACACCTGTTAAGTGCTCCAAAAGAATTTAGGGCTCTGATAGAAGAAAAGGACACATCGGGCGGAAAAGTGAAAGGACAAGGAACTGGAACCATATTTATGGTTACATTGATCGACCCAGAAGCCGATACCAGCATAAACGCGATCATGCTGCAGGTTCAACTAACTCCTTTTTGTTCATGTCATAGTTTGGAATGGGATTAGTTTTATTCATTGGTTGTGCTTTGGTCATATGTCCAAATTCGTAAACTTCTCAGGAGGGACTTGCTAGGCTGGAGAAAAGGCGCAGGTGGGAGCCCAAGGACAGACAAGAGGTGTTGGATTCATTGGAAAGACACCAGGCAGAAGCACGTAAGGAGAGACTTGCAATGTGGGAGTACGGTGATATTGCATCTGACGATGAGGATATGGCGCCACCTGCCCGTAAACAAGCTGGAAAGCGGTGAACGCTTGCTTTTCTCAGCCTGTATCAGTATCAACGTGGCTCCGGTATGAATCTAAATCTTGACAACAGGCAGCTGATAAGTTATATAGAAGAGAAGTTTAAAGTTCTATAAAATCCCGCCAGTATGACTACGATTGGTTGGTAGTTGAGACGAATTTTGCTTGATTTTGTTTTCTTGATTCGTATTATTTAAAAAGTTTAGACCCGTAATAAGGTTCGTCCTCCAACTTGTCGTGGATTTTTGTTTCGCGTCAAATCTAAAAGGATTTTTGTTGCTTTATTTCCTGTCTTGCTTATCTACTTGCCGATCCTGCGCTTGCCATATGTAATCACTAGTGTTCACCATGAAAGTGAGTACCGGCGTTGCTCTGTGTCGAAGGATTTAATACCCCACAAACGAATGGACAAGAAAAGAATCACAATCCGACTAGCTAAAAGATCGATGACAGATAGTCTGCTGCAGTATTCATTTACTTATCTATTTGCCCGTATAATATATTAAAGGTGCAAATATCAACACATATGCTTCAAACTCATTAAGCTTTGTTAGACGAAAGCTTTTTTTAAGTAGTTTTTTCATGTTTCTAGCTTATTTCTTTATTTAAAATTAATCCGATAAGACACGAGAGAATAATTAAATAATGATTTTTCCATTTTTAACGACTTTTTTCAGCTTTTTTTAACGAAGAACTTGGTGCATCCCGTCCCATTTTCCAAATGGATTTTGCATTCACCTTCCTTTTAGTTTTATTGGCTGTTATATGTTATGATTTTTATATTATATTACATATCTTTTTTATATGTTGTAATTTTGTTGAATTTCGCTCAAGTGTCAAATAAGTATATGGACAAAGACACTGAATCCATCATCTGCTAAATCTTCAAAAAACTTGGTTAAAAAGAACATAACACACCGAACACAAAGATGTCATACCGTCACTTTGTAGCGTTGCAAAGAGAAGTCATGCCCGATTCTCGTATGGCTTGAGCTTTAGTTAAGCTTTGAGTTGACAAGTAGTTTGCAACTCCGGTAGAGTTAAAGATCGGATCTACCTTCACAGTTTGTACTCGAATTCGAAACATTTTAAAGAATCACGAAGCCAAACTCGATATTGAAAATTTAGAGAACTAGTTATTCAGAAGTTACTCCAGCCAAACTCGATATTGAAAATTTCAAATTTTAGCGAGTCAAGCTCGACTCAAATCCAAGTAAAGATACATGTTTTAACATAAAATTTCTGATATTGAAAAGTCATTTTTACATCACAAGGATAACTTGCAGGAATCAAATCCACAAAATCCAGATTTAATACTGTTCTAAGTACCTCAATCGCAAGAAGGTGAGCTCCGTCTATTAGCCTGCTCAAGGCAGTATCGGACTCGGGTCGCCAGTTATTGCATGAGGCTTTCCTATTGTCAACTGAGAAAAGCATTCGGCAATTACAAATAGAAGAATTTGAAAACACGATAGCTGAAGATAATACTCAAGCACGTCCCAGTAGGAAAAAACATTGAGCTAAATTATGGCTCTCCAAAATTTCCTCGATTTCAAATCCAATCCACGTAAGAGTATGAAAACACCACATCTAAATAAATGTTCTCTTATACACTGTCGTACAAAACCTAATAAAGGGAAAAAAAACAAGCGATATAGCAATGGATGGCAGTGCATATTTTTTCATCTGAGTTCCCCCAATTTAAGTGGACAACTGAATCGTCGATGCCATCTGGCTTCCTAATTGTCACGCCTTGTGGTCCTTCGCTTAGGAGCAGTTGATGCAGAGGCATCCTCTTTCTGCTCATCCTTGTCCTCCGAGGTCCCTTGATCAGTTGTAGTTTCAGTGGTGGCAGTGGTAGTACCCTCGGAGGTAGTACCCTCGGCCTCGGTAGTTGCTCTAGCCTAAATTCAACAATCGCAATTCACAAACAAGTGAGGAACATATTAGAAATTTTTTGTAACAAAAACAAATGCAGATGAGAAGCAATAAATGACAGAATCAACCCACAGGCTTCTTTCCACCAAAGATGAGTTTCAACAAAACTGTGAAGATGACGACAACAACGGAGACGAGAATTCCAATAGTGAGGTTTGGTTGTTTCTCGGCCTTCTCAAGCAGGTCCTGCACAGATGAGAGTCTAGTCTTAGAAATCTGATATCTGCAACAGAGGGAACTAGAACCCAAGAAAAAGGACAACTTACCAATACTTTGACTTTGTGTTCACCCAAGAAGGGAAGGTCTGCAGCTTTGTAAAGGTAATCAAACACAATTTTCTGAAACAATTTATCAGTAGCATGCTCGGTCAAAAACAGTACATAGGAGCAGGAATATTGTTAAAAGGCAGGAAAATAAGGTAAGACTCCATAGGTACCTGGACCCCCTTAAGCCCGCCTGAACTAGGTTCCTCAGCCTTTTGTTTCTCTTTCTCCACGTCAAATTTAGGTTTCCATGCTGTTTCTCGGTAAACTTGTGCAACCTTTTCATCGGAGGCTATCAGAATATTGTCAAACAATATACCATCTTGCATTGTCCAGATCTCAATTCCAATCGCCGCAATTGGATCAAAGTTTGGTTTCTCCACTTCGAAGTACTCTGGGTTTCCAATTAGCTGTGCCTTCCAAATACCCTTGTAGTTAGGGTTCTCAATGAGCGGAGGTTGCCATTTTCCTTTGTAAGCAGGATTCTTCTTCACCGGCTTCTTCCACTCCCCACATCCAGGAGCCTCTGCACACTTGGGGTTGTCAATTTTTGGTGCCTCCCATTCACCATCCTCTTCATCGTCCCAATCTTCTGGTTTTGTGGCTTCAGGATCATCAACTTCCTCAGGTTCATCATCCAACCAACCTTCAGGCTTTTCAGCTTCTTCATCTTCAATTTCCATTGGAGCATCCTCATCCCAGTCCTCAGGTTTAGTGGCCTCTGGGTCTGGAATTTTCGCCCTCTCATCCCAATCTTCAGGTTTCCTGTCATCAGGATCAGGGATAGTCTTTGGTGGAATGAGTGATGGTTCAAAGTCTTCCTCCGAAAGGAAGTTAGCTTTCTTCTTTTCTTCCCCATCAATCAAGATCCTAAGCTCATTATCTGGTTTCAAGATGGCAGTGTAAACATGGGTTAATTTGTCCGATGGCACTGATGGCGGATACTTGAGATGATGTTCAATATATTTTCCAGTCTTGGGGTTTTCATGCTTCAAAATGAAGTGAACCTTATTGGTGGCTCCACATTTGTCAGGACCAAACATTATCGTGTATGGTGACTCATTGTCAAAATTCTTGGGAATCCATCCAGCATCTTGAGGGCGGAGGTATTTGATATAAGCACCTCCACACTCGAGTCCTTCCTGGAGGCGGACCTCAAACTGAAGGACAACTATTTCATCCTTGAGTTCAACAGGTTCTTCAAGAACTTTCACTATGGCATGTTTCTTGGCCTTGTCGCCCACAAGAAGCCCGTAATCATCATGTCCCTCACTCTTAGAATGTTTCCACACACCTGATAACATATCATATCCATGCAAAAAGGAACATGATTAAAAGCCCTTTTATCCTCAAGAATTAAATTGAGCAAATGCCATGAATCAGAGACTAAGAACTGGATGAACATCCATTTAGACAATCAAAACATAAAATTGGTAGGCCAAATATTAGGGTATAGAGAAGAACCCACAATTGAACTTTGACACAATAGTTTAAACTCCAAGGGAAAAAAAAGCCACCGGCAGCAGTGATTAGGCTTAACAATTAGGTATTAACAACATATTTTCTCCTAGGGTAGGCAGAACAAAGTAAAGCAACATTTGTTTTACAAAGGGATATCTGACAGAGGTATCAACATAGCAAAACCAGGTCAATGAGATTTTATAATTCAAGTTTCAAAAATTTTACTACTCTATTTTAATAACAAGTTTAAAAACCACTGATTGATAAATTAGGCAGTAATTTTCTAATCGGAAGTAGAAAATAAAAAGGCGTTCTACCAACTGCACCCAACTTAACACACAACTATATAAGCAGCCCCTGTCAATCTTTTCCTAAAGCTGGCGCACACATTCTGATGGAGACAACAAGTCGATTCTAAGGCATTTGGAATTTCGAGATTAGATAGCAAGGCGAAAATACAAAAAATACACAGAGAGGCAAAATTCCAAGCACAAAAGTCACTGAAGATATAACATTCGCGTAAATTGAACCAAAGAGAACAAAACAATACGAATCATGGAACAACATTTAACAACAGTAGCAGATCCGATAAACTCTTACCGTTGTAATCCTCCTTCTCAGAAACCACCCATCTCCCCTCGAATTTCTCATCAAAAGAATCGTAGAATTTCTGCAAAATCCATCAAATCTACAAAGCTAAAACAGATCCAATAGAAAAGAAACCTATACATAAACAGATACAAAAACGAAAGCAGGAGCAGAAGCATAACCAGCATTTAGAAGAAACCAAAAAAAAAAAAAGCCAAAACACACCACATCATCAGAAGCGCGGAGCTGGGAGAAGCACCCGATCGACAACAACAACAAACATTGCACTATCCAAATCTTCCGCTTCCGATCCTCCATTATAAGAGCAGAAATCTGACACCCCTCAGAAGGATCGATCGACCGCAACACAGAAATATTTCTCATCTTCCACGCTTCACCCAGCGATCCTCCGATCCGACCGTTCCCTCTGGTAATGACCGTTCCCTGCAGTGCTTCCATGAACTCTTTTGTTCCAGATCTCGCAATCGACCCCAGGTTGTGGACCAAATCTGCTTTAGTCATCCCGATACCGCGCGTCTGGCGCATAGACTGTTGGGCCTGGGTAGACTTATTAGTTGGGCCAGAAACAACCTCACTCCGGCCCAAATGTAACGGCAGTAGGTCCTTCGTTCTTTCCTGGACTTGGGCTTCACCCATTCTCTTCGCTCTGTCTCTTTTCAGCGTTACCTGTTACAACAGTAGCAGATCCGATAAACTCTTACCGTTGTAATCCTCCTTCTCAGAAACCACCCATCTCCCCTCGAATTTCTCATCAAAAGAATCGTAGAATTTCTGCAAAATCCATCAAATCTACAAAGCTAAAACAGATCCAATAGAAAAGAAACCTATACATAAACAGATACAAAAACGAAAGCAGGAGCAGAAGCATAACCAGCATTTAGAAGAAACCAATATATATATATATATATATATATATATATATATATATATATATATATATATATATATATATATATATATATATATATATATATATATATATATATATATATATATATATATATATATATATATATATATATATATATATATATATATATATATATATATATATATATATATATATATATATATATATATATATATATTTATCCACTTGGTCCGTGGTATTATATGGGTGACATTCTTATGATGAAAAGATACTTATATATATAATATATTTCACGTAAGATATTAGTAATGATGTCACTAATAAAATTGATATAGGGGATGTATATATATGTATAATGGGATATAGATACCTATTGTGGATATCTATGTAGACACTCGATGACGTGACATTTTTGGATACTGCCACATCATCAGATGTCCACGGTATATTATTAACCATTGATATTAGTGTTGATTTTAATATCTTTTTGTCAATTGATATTTGATACGCTGTTAAAGTGGAATCAGCACCATATCATACATTCATATGCGTCTATTTCATATCTGTTTATTTAGTATTTAATTATATCCCTTAACATAACGAAGGTCAGTAATTTTAGAAGATGCGCTTCCAGTTTATACATAAAAATTTTAAATGAGAAATCAAAAGGAAAATGCGTATGTCTCTACAAATATTAAATTCAGTAACACATTTTTATATATCACAATTTGGCTATGCATCATAAATCTGCTTACGTAATGCATATACTGTTTCCAGTTTGAGACTTCATTAAATCATATTAAATCATTCTTACAAATGTATTTTATAAATATCTGTAATATCGTTGTTAACCGACAAAAATCGTGTAACAAGAACTCTTGTAGATTTATATTTGGCTCAATAATGTTAAAACAAATATAATTCCAAAAGATAAAAAAAATAAAAAATATCGTTCCAATATTAGATCCTCAACTTGTAATTTATTCCATATATGATTACATGTACATGTACAATATTGTCAGGGGCCGAGGGGAGTTAAGAGGTCATGTATATTGGAAGAACAAATCGAACAATAGGCGACTCGGGGTCCAGTCCAATATCTTCCAGTTACTTGCCGCCCATAGGCCTGCATCATAAAAAAACACAAGCTTTTCATAGGCCCAACCCACCAAAAAGACAAGCTAATATCCAAAGTAAATGGGCCAACTTTAAACAATTTCGGATCCGGCCATTTTCAACACCCTTTGAAATCGGCAATCACTTACAGCTCATATTCCAACTCCATTTATCCATAAATTTGTTCTTTCTCATATGTTTCAATTCTTTTATCGAATAATAATAATAATTTATTTAATTGGTAGGACATTTAACTAATTATAACGAGAGGGGCTTAATATCTGTGAAATCAAGACTAAATGATTGGGATTCTTATTATTTGTGTAACAATTTCACATAGGACTAAATTACTCGGACGGAGTTGTAAATAATACTGAGATATATCCATCAATGGAAGATGGAGGTGAGGATGTTTACCTGGCCAATGCATCGCCACCGATGGGATTGGACATGACTTCCTGGCGGTCCGAGCCCTGGATATGGGCCACCTTCCGGAAAAACGACTGCTTCACAAACTTCTCCGCAGCCTCCGCCACGTTCTCCGGCTCCGCCACCTCCGGTACAGTCTCCCGCCTCGACTTCCGGACGGACACGTTGGGCGCACGCCCCAGCTGATGCAGCGCCGTGTACACGCCGAAACTCGCCGACAGAGTTATCATCCCCAGCGCAACGCACACCGGTATAAAATCACCCTTGGGCAACCTGCAGCCACACCGTACATCATATACATACAACAATATCCATCAATGGAAGATGGAGGTGAGGATGTTTACCTGGCCAAAGCATCGCCACCGATGGGATTGGACATGACTTCCTGGCGGTCCGAGCCCTGGATATGGGCCACCTTCCGGAAAAACGACTGCTTCACAAACTTCTCCGCAGCCTCCGCCACGTTCTCCGGCTCCGCCACCTCCGGTACAGTCTCCCGCCTCGATTTTCGGCCAGACACGTTGGGCGCACGCCCCAGCTGATGCAGCGCCGTGTACACGCCGAAACCGCCGACAGAGTTATCCATCCCCAGCGCAACGCACACCGGTATAAAATCACCCTTGGGCAACCTGCAGCCACACCGTACATCATATACATACAACAAATGCCTCACAACTCACAAGCAATATGCTCCTAACAACAGGAAAATATGATTCGTACTTGGATTTGATGAATCCCGGCGAGGACTGGACCAGATGAGGAGAATCCGCGAATGCTTTCGCGGAAGTCGCGAAACTCGACCTCCCACGAAGCTCCTTAACCATCGATTTCCAGTAAGTCTGCAAACAGAAATTGCAAATCATACATATTCAGAGTCAGTACAAATCAAACCAGAGAAGATTGAAAACCAGGAACTCACAGTGTTACGAAAAGCCATGATTTTTCAGTATTCTACCAACTGTTTGAGAATTGTAGTTCTTTTATCGTTGCGGGAGATAAAATTAATATAAATTTATGAACCTGATATTAGTGATGAAGGTCATGCAGAGAAAAGGATAGGTGGCAGAAAGCTAACAGGACAGCAATATTTATGGAACACTCTTGAAGACACACGTAGGCTCTTAATATTCCAACTTTAATCTCTTATATTTTTTTTTTTAACGGGTTAGCTTATTTGTGTAATAACTTCCGTATAAATCGGAAATTCTTGATATACACGGATTTTAAATCGAAAATATACACAAATAAGCAGGAATTCAAGGAAAAGAATTTATATAACGGACTAATTCTTAGAACAGATCCTACAATATTTTAATGAAGAATATGTTCCATACGAGAATCTAACTCGTGAAGTTATTCCCACATCATCCCAAATCTTACCAATTCATCCGTGCCTTATGACTACATCTTATATTTTACTTCTACCTAAAGAAAACATCTTATATATTACATTAAAATATTATTCTATTAGTATGTGTCTCTGCTCGATGCTTGTAAACACATTAATTGTTTCTAAAAATGCATTTCAAAATTTATATTATTATTGATTTGTTTTACTATTTAAGTTAAATTTATAAAAGTAAAAAGTTTTACGGTAAATTATCATATATGAATACAAAGTTTTTACGGAATATTTTTATTAACGAATATTTAATATGTTTTGTAATTCGAGAAACCTAAAAAAAATGGTTACCCTAAGTTCTTAATATTTATACACTGGGGGTATGTAGGAGAGAGGGAGGACAAAAAATAAGTGCGCTGTTGAGATGTGTAATAAGCATACGGCATCAGAACTACATAACTGAATAATGTAAGAGTGAGAATCAAATAAAATTTGATGCCACATTGTTAAGTTAAATTAGTTACCATGAGATTATTAAACATTATATAAATAGCAAGAAAAATACAATATTATTATGTTGACCGGATAAAATATTTTTCCACTTGGTCGTCCGGTTTCATACGCTGCTAGGGATAGTAATTTTTTCGATGGGTTTGAGGTCGGGGAAAACCTGAAATGAGACCGATATAAGGAATTTTTATATCCCGAATCAAATGGGGATGGGGATGATAATAGCATCCCCATCTCCGAATCCGTCCCGATAATGTGTGTATATATATATAATAAAATAATACTACTATTATTATTTAATAAAATCATATTACTATTCTTATTTTATGCATATTTAAATGAATAAAAAGTTCAAATTTAAATAATAATTTAATAACATTTATATACATATATATATTGTTCTTTAAATATATATATTATTGAATAATAATAATATGTAATAATAATATTATCCAATATATTAGAAATATGTATGTATTAATAATATAGATTAAAAGATAATATATATATACCAACGAACTTGGAATTGCGTTCAACTATCTTCTTCAATGATTCCAACACATACAAAGTACGAGACTTGAGACATCAGAGGAAAACTCAACAGTATATATATATATATATAGCAAAAATGACAGTTCCGCAGGTTTGGTATTCGTTGTGCACATATATACCTGTGTGGCAAAAGTATACAACAATCACCTAGTGTCACACAACATAGAGATGGACACGTTGTGAACATCCTTGAATCTCTCAACTAGTTAGTAAGTCATCCCTTGAAGATAACTCCATTGATGGTACGCTATCTCAAGCAAGAATCAAAATCTAGAGTATAATCCCAAGAATAACTGATCGCCAGTTTACAAAATAAATTTATTTTTGTCATCATCATCGACTCCGTTTTGACCGTCTAGCCATCTAGCAGAGACAGAGCATCCCCTAATCAAGATCCAGGCTCTTCTTCATGGCTTCGTAGACCAGATACGTGATGCTGGCTGATGGTACAACCTTGAGAAGATTTGGAAAGAGACCTTTATAGAAGCCCCTATAACCTTCCATCCGAAATGTTCTCAAGAATACACCTGACATGCTATTGTCGGCTGCCTCTTTGGAGGCACGATGAGCTTGCATTCTGAAAAATGGATCTTACCATTCAGTACAAACGAGGTGTGTGTTTTATGCATGGACAATACTGGCTTCTATCACTAAAATTTTTCCGCCACTGACAAAAATTGGTTGATTATTTGTGTGCATTACCTTGTTCTTACCACCTGCAGAGGGTAAACACAGGTTGCTCCGAGGGCTCCTGAAACTGTCCCACAACTGAGTTGCACAAGAGGGCCAGGTTCTGCTGATATTCAAATTTTAAATATTTCAGTAACCGTAATGCATCAGAGGAAATGAACACATAAAGACATCTATTTAAATAGAAAAGGAGAACAAGCTAACACCGTACCACCATCCTGAAGAATATATTTTCTGGACATGTCTTTCAAGGTCTCATAGGCAGCTAAGTCGATTCCTGCGTAAGGAATAATTCCAAGAAGAGAAGGGATTAATCCTCTATATAAAGCTCGAGGTCCCTCCTGAATCCAGATCTCTTTTGATAATTTCCTGAGATTTGGGACAGTCCCACTTTCACAAACATAAGTTTGTAACCGTGTTTTGACAAGATCCATTGGGTAAATAGAGGTTTGCGCAACTGCTCCAGCCAACCCGCCTGAAACGAGTCGACCCACAGTTCCTACTTCACCGTTAGCATCTCCAATGACAGTCTTCAACTTTTCGTAAGTGTAAAACTTGATGGCACTTTCAGGTGCAACCTTCAACACGTTTATCCCATTACCCCGAAAAAAACCTAAAAGCCCACCTTCCTTCCACAAGGTTTGAACTGCAGGAAGAATTGAAGCACGAGTAGTCTGAACTTGTAAAATAACCTTAAGGCGATCTAGTGGTGCCGTTGCTGTACGAGATGCAGCTCCAGCAACCCCTCCCGCAATTAAATACTTGGTGGCATCGACATGTTTGCTGATGCCTTCAGGAATCACAGCATGTTCACCAATATCTACAAGATATACCCTTTCCCAGTACCGATATATGTTTTCTATGGTAGCTTCATGTGGATAAAGCAGTAGAAAATCTCTCCACTCTTCGAAAGTTATAATTCCATTATTGTCCTTGTCAACATGCTCAACAAAACTGGCAAGTTCATCATCATCAAGTTCTATCCCTGCAAAAACAAGCTGCCATGGCTTATAAGACGAAAATAATCCAAAAATATTGAGGAAAAACAGAATTACAGAAGGATTCATCAAAGAGTTGAAACAAGACATCTCACAGCCTATAAGAAAAGTCTCAGTGCTTCAAATGCTAATGATGCCAAAAAAATCAAAATCAATCCAAAAACCTAATAACTGAGTAAAAGGATAACTAAGACAACAGAATAAACCGACCATCTACAAGATATAGTCCAACTTTCTCTCAAAGACAACTAATACGGGACTACACAGTAAGTTTTAAAATATCAAGGTAAAAAGATATGAAGGAGATACGATTTGTTTGTTACAATGACAGTCCAAGATGGCCTCTGAAACTGATAAACCATTCTGGTGATGCATAACGGAGCAAGATTATTAAAGTCCCATTCGGCAAGGTACAAACATATGAAGGAGATACGATTCGTGTTTACAATAGCAGTCCAAGATGCCTTACTTAGACTGAGAAAACCATTCTAAGTTATGCATAACGGAGCAAAATTGTTAAAAGCCCATTTGGCATGCACCTATGCTTCAAGCTTAGTAAAGTTCAGCCCTTGCAGGCTTACAGCTCAACACAAGCCAAGGGCAGGCCTCAACCATCTCAAGCCACGGTGCTCAGGCTCAAGCAGCCTTATTTGTAAGCTTAGTATTTCGAACATTGAACGCAAGATAATATCTTTTCATTTTAGCTAACGAACTAAAGTTCTATTTTAATACTGTTAAACTAACTATACATAATAAAATTTGTAGAGTCTTTAGAATGATTCATTTTAGCGCTCGTTTCAATATTCCACACAGCTTGCTCTATTGACCCTAAACTCCACAGTATCTATGATCCCTGACTACAAGAGGAAAGATAGCATGTCAATTAGGAAAAATAATTTTAAGTTGGAGAAGAGGCTGCTCTATGACATCAAAAAAAATAAAAATTGATCCAAGTTCTAAACATGGGAGAAAAAACATTTCATCCTTTTCACTAAGTTCGCAAATGTGTTCAAGTATATTCATATACAATTTCGAATGTATAAAAAACAAAGAATAGACCATGGTGGTTCAGAGAAAACAAGTTCAAGGGAATGGATGTGAAGAGTCGGAAAGGAGAAGGAACAAAAATATAGCCTACACATTAATTACAGTATTAAACCATTATCACTAATAATTGAGTATATAATTCAACATAAGAGTTAAGAATAAAGCTGGGGCAGAATTCCACAGTGGAAATTAGAATGCACAAAGTAGGATAGACTAGTGACGCAAAAATTAAAAAAGTCTTTCACAATTAAAATTTACAGCCCATATTTTCCATTTCATGAAACTGTCACACTTTGGGGTTCATATAGATCACAAGAACAGTGAGAGGTTATGTGCAGTGAAGTTCCGCCATAAAGAAAGAAAAAATAGAACGAACCAAGGCCTCGAGTGACGTACTCCGATAAAAAACAGGAGAAAGAAAAAGGTATGGAAACGTGTAGTGTCTTACCTGATTTTAGGGAACAGAAAGAAAAATACTTTGAGCAAATGCAAACTTACAAGAACAGAAAGGAAAATCATATGAGCAATCAAGCATATGGTAGTATCTTATAGTTCGTGATAAAGGATTGTTTCATTATGAATGCCACAATTCCACTGCAAAGAAGTGTTTCCACAAATCTATGGTGCCGCGCTCCCAAACCAGGACAAGGAGGCTTACAGTAAGCACAACACAGAATAGGTCATGAAAAGATAAAGAGCCAAATCTGCATAAATGCACCAACAATATTCTAAATTAGTGGAGAAGACAACAGATAGCGTGTTATAACCCAGGATCATCTTGATTTGCTCTACAGCACAGAGAAGACCACAGAATTTATTAGAGCACAGATCGTCATGCGTTAAATTTGAATTCTGTTTAGTTGAAGTGGTATTCTACAAGAAATGGAACTTGGTCATTGCCAGAAAGCATGTCTCTGCTTGACTGATACTTTTATGCGAGATCACATTCCGGGACGATGCATGCATTCAACAAGAGAATCGACGGGGATGGATCCAAAGGTCAAAATTTTGGAAAGGCTTTGGCGCAGAGTAGCGAATCATAATTCTTAACACAGAAAAACCATTCAGATCACTTCTACTCCAGGAACCTTCGGAGAGAGTAAGATCAGGATTTTCACACTATTACATGCCATTGTAATTAATCTCATTCTTTTACTGATCCATATCAAGATTACAAACCAGGAACTAAAAATTCTCAGATACAATCTACCATATTCTTTACAGAAAAAAAGGTACAAAATACCACAGTAGAGGCAAAATACTTACCAGCCTTGACTAGAGCGTCCCACAACTCCTCAGGTAGAATACATCCATTATGCTCCACATCAATCGCCTGGAAAATCCTGTACAATTCCAGCTCCTTATCATCCATATACTTCCTAAACTCCTGATAATCAACCCTCCCGTCTTGATTCGCGTCGCAGACCTCGATCAGCTCCTTGGCGAACTTGAATCAGAGGGGATTTGCATTGCCGCAAGCCCCTTCTCAATTTGAGCATAATCCAAATAGCCCGCATTACTCGCATCAAAGAAACCGAACAGAGTCCGGATTCTCGTGTCCCGCTCTTCCTTGGTCTCCCTCAAGGCGGACAGCACGTGATCCAGCGACACGGGCCTGGGCTTCATGACCGGGTTGCAGGGCCCGGGGCGGTTTTTCGAGTCCTTCTGCCCAATATCCATTGCTGCTGCTGCTGATTCCTGGGAACTCGCATTCCTCGCCACTTCCCCAGACATAAATGATCTCTACAAAAAGGAAACTAGAACAGAGGTAACAGCAAAAGGGGGGATTTTCTCACTGCATGCTTCGAAAAATACGGTGTGCTTCAGATCTGTGGAACGAGCTGGGTCGTCTGCTTCTGTATTTGAAAGTGAAGATTGCGTTTGATAATGGAGAAGGAAAGAAGAATATTTGGGGAGGATCTTCTTCAACGAAGACCCGAGGAATTGACCCGTAATACTATTTGGGGCTCCGATTATATGGAGAGGCGAATAGCATCAAAACGAAGCGTAGCTACTACGTGGACCGTTTCGATTCTCATATATATGGCTCTTTGTTTTTTCTTATATATATATAAAACTTGATAACGTGGGCGCCTGCAATGGGCGCGCGCGTGGGTGCCTGAGATGCTCAGCCGAACATCTCATGAAATTTTTAAAAAATTCATGAGATGTTCGACTGAGCATCTCAGGCGTCCATGCGCGCGTCCATTGTACGTGCCCACTATATCGATGCTGTATATATATAACATTTTAATCACTTCTCATCAACTATATTATATGATCACAAAACCTAGAAACCAAAATATTGAAAACCATATTAGAAAATCATGTCAGACAATCATTTGTGACAAGTTTTCTCGACTTATATAGATATTTCATTCTACTATCTTTTTTATAGTGCTGATCCAATATATAAGAGGCTCAATATAATGTGGAGAAGATGGATATTATTCATAGGGTAGCATCGAATCCAACTTACTTATATAATCGACATGATATCGAATTTTTTAGATCATTGTCCACATGTTTCATCATATAAAAGATCCCCTCGAAAGCTTCCTTTTGCGGCATGTATATTGTATTTAGAATATAATTTTATAGCATATATTAACATGCTTTCAAATTAAGCTTCAATAAATGATATATACATATATTGGTTTCAGAGGTGAAAGTCTTCGTCTCCTATCAAATGTAAATATGCGGGTTTATACACTTCATAATGACGTAGGATTGATATTATGGACATCTTTTGTGAGCATCTGTGTGGACATCTGATAATGTGACAGCATCAAACATCACCAAATGGTACCACATCAGCAGATGTCCACATAGTGCTCACACAAGATGTTCAATTTTACATAATGGTGAGTGCTAAATGGTAGAAAAGACTTGTAAAGAAACTTTCGAGAAACATCTATATTGCAAATGCTGAAAGACATATTAGGTTACGTATTTGCTATATCATGCACAAATTTAACATAAAAAAAAAGGTATATTTGCTAAACATGCACAAATATAGAAACAAATAGACTCTCTTCAGTAATCTTTTCTTAAAGAATAACCTATATTTATTTTACATTGCTTGAGTAACCTTTTTCATACAAAAGAAACCTCTTTTTGCCAGCGAGAAGTTTCATGTCACGAGTTCAGTTTCAAATTTTTTATACATATTTCCATTCCATTTAATCAACTCAGAACGTCATCAAATGTTTCTATAATTATATTTGACCATCTTTTTCATATACTTTTAACTCTATAATTATTGGTTGAAGATATTTTATGCCAAATATTACACGTCATCTACTTATTAAAACGTCAACATTAAAAATAGATCCGATTAATTAATTTTCAATATTTATTCCACTAACATGCATCCGTGTCATTTGCTCTTTCACAACTGGGGAGGCGGTTTGCATATAAACAACACGTGTTTCTTGGTTTTGTTAATTTATTATGCATTCCCTAGAGACTTCCCAAATTAGTCGATGTGACAGGTGACACATTCTATTATTATAAAAAAAACAATTTCAGTTTAATTTAGTTATATAAAGTGAAAACCCAGTAAATATGGGTTATTACTTAACCTTATATTATATAATGTCACCTGTCCATTGGAGGGCAATAATCCTTCACGTCATTGCTCTGTTCAGATATTCCTTGGTTTAATGCATGGGGAACGAGTCAACGATGGACTAAAAGGTCAATTATTGGTTTTTAATATTTAAATGTGAGTGTAAAAGAAGAATGAATTGTTAATGTATTTAATATTTTTATGTTATTGAGCATGAATTATTAATGTTATGATGTGAAACTTATTTATATAATATTAGTTCATGTGTGATTGCATTTCATTCAATTTTTATATGAATGTTGTTATATTTATTTTTAATCAAATGAGTAATTAGAATTATATAAAAAATTTAAGTGGAGACGATGATGGGATTTTCCAGAATTGCTAGAATCGGGGATGGGGCGGTGGACATAATTCAGGTGTTGGGATGGGGATAGTAGCTCATTCTCACCACGATCCATTGTAATCCCTACCCATGGACAAGAGTTCGGGTTTGAAACTTGATCTCTTCTCTATAATTTCCCAAACAGCCGAGTTTTGGGATCTCAACCCTCCACTTACTAGATCGTTTTTGCCTCGAAAATTCGGAATTCTTCCACACCGTTCTCGATCGTCATCGTATACAGTATCCCGAGGTCGTTGTTCTTAGTTGTAAGTTTGATTTCAGTTTCTTATGGAAGTTCATGAATATGTTGGTAGACATGGATTTATGAGTTAAATTATGTATGCTAGACTAAATATTGCTTCTATGTTAATTGTTGGTGAAAAGTTGACTTCGAGTTGAGGTATAAAAAGTTATTTGACAAAGGAAATTGAAATTATTGTACGGTCAAAGTGGTAAGTAGACAAACGAATGCGTGGAATTGTTGAATACTAACATGATATTATTATATTGAGCATTGACAAAGAATTTGTCGAAAATAAAAATATTATAAATTTGGAGAATAATGTAATATACAAAATATATTGAATTGGTTATTGAATTACCTCATTCGGACCAAAAGGAATATAATGCGACAATATAAATGATAAATGCGTAATGGTAGGTATTTTAATTGATTTATATGATTTTAGGAATCTAAAGTGCATAGATTGTGGAAATTGAACTTTAAGTTGTATTTGAATAATTATTAGAGATTTATATAATAACAACGACAATTAAATTTATATTCGGATTCTCTGCATGAACCTGTCTTGGAGTGAACCTGGTGAATTGGAGAATCTATAATTTTATTAAGAATATAAAATATTGGTAATTGTTGAATTAACGTACGTAGGGATCAATTACTTTCACGGTATCCGACAGAGGGATGTGATGTTGTTGTATATGATTTAATTGTTATTTGTTGAATTACGTGATATTATGTGTTGAATTCAAAATATAAGTGGACGAGGTGCAAAAGAAAATAAAATAATTCTTTTGTCAACACATTTTATTTTAATAAGTCGGTATCAATGATATTGAAACACATCATATCAAGCCCATTTTTCGTTGATATTTGTGTATATTTGGATTGAGATCTTTATATGATATATATAATGTGTCATGAGGATTTTTTGTTGCACCTCCATTCGGTCCGGCTTAGATGGAAACGAGCCATATCCCTTGACATAGTTCACCGCGAGTTGACCAGTTCGAGTATACGATATGATTGTTGATATCGATTCTCTGATTCTTGATATCCTGAAATATTTTACATGTAGGTGGATTGCATTTCTATGTCCGACATTATGATTTCCTTGAGAACATCGTGTCTTTTTTGTGTGGACATGATATGTAGCACAGGTGGCTATATTTCAGACGCAGAAAGAAACTCACTTGTTTTTTATATATATATTTCGTTATCTCTCAGATAATATTCATTCATATTATGGAGTTATCTATCGTACCTATAAATGCCATTAGTGGTTGTAATACATAATTTTTTCAAGCCCCGTCGGCTCTATTATTCTGTTTGGATTTTGTTGTAGGGTGCTTCGTTTGTATTGGATATGTTGTTATTTTGAGTATTTTTTTCGTACATCATATATATTGGAAGTTAATGTCGAAACTTGTATATACTCAAACGCGAAACTTTAACTCGTTTTTTTGATATTTATTAATTAATCATATTACATGTTAATACATTATTATCCGAATATGGAGCAAACGGTTTCATCTCGCCAAACGAAAGATGGGGGAAAAAAGCTATTTTCATTAAGCTGTATAATCTAGTTTAAGTAGAAAAGAATTAAGGTAAAAATTAATTTGGTATCGCACATGATACACAAAAGTTAGCTATTATGAGTAGTTCCAGCTTAATACAATATGATAGATATATGACAAGATAGACCGACTACGCCTGTCTAATAATATACATTATTATCTAATTGAAATTTACAAATTTGATTAATTTTGATAAGCTATGAATATTTTCCATAAAAATCAAATTAAATATTCTATATTAATTAAAAAGTTATATTTATCTTATCTAATATAATTATATAACAAATTAGTATCATATATATTGTAAAAATTTTCTAATATCCAGTTATCGCGATTCACCTTCGATCGGCCTGAGCAGTTGATTAGTTAACAACTCGGCAGCTGCATAAAGATTGCAAAAGATATTGCCACCGTTCTGTAAACAGCACCACGCGAAGAGGAAATCAGAGCTACTGAATTTGGGAAAGAGGAATGGGCAAAGAGGAGAAAAAGGAGAGGGCTAAAGAGAGAAGAGAGAAACGCCGCGAAGAGATCTCTCTCCTACGAACTATTCCTTATTCCGACCATCAAAGGTAAACCCACAATGACAATTAACTTGTTGTCGAGAAATTGGAAATCTTCTTACTTTATGGGATTTTTTTCCCTGAATTATTGGATGAAAATTTGTTTGAGGTGATTAATGTGAAGTTTGAGATGATTTTTGAGACCTTTTAAGGTTTGACTGGCGATGTATAGTGCTTTGAATTGCGTCGAACCTTGTTGTGTACTCCCAAAAGTTTCTAGTGTCTCATATTTTTGTATGAGTTCAAAGCCACCGCTTTGTGCTGTTCAGAACAAGGCAAATCATGCCATTCTGATCAATATATGTATCAGTTCTACAAAATGCGAAAAACGCAAATGGGTAGCTCCAAAATGTATAGCTAAAGTAACTTCTATATGTTTATTTATAAGCTTATTTAGCACGCCTTTGTAAGCTTATTGTAATTCGTGGGCTTTTAAGAGGTATTAGAATGCTTGCTGACCTTTTTTCTGACATTAGAGTTTCTTATATTACATGTAAAGTTCAAGAACTGACAGTGATCATCTTACAGCTGATGTTAGCTTACATCCGCTCCAATGAATCTTATCCCAAAACCATCTATATGTTGCCTTTAACACTGTTTTGATGCAAATAGAATAGCAATAGAATACTAGGCTTTTCACATATCTTTTGTGGTATGCGACTCAGTGTGGAATAATTCTTTCTCTCAGGTATGACATCCAACAGTCTGTTGTGTCTTAAATTGTAGTATCAGAATCCGTGTGGCAAAGTCGTATTAAACTACATGATTTGCCGAACAAAAAACTCGGCTTCTCTGTTTCTTAAATGAATTCTCAATTGTTCTTAGAAGAGTAATCTTTATGCCTTTCTCAGAATGTATGCTAGAGAGAGATACCGTTACTTATGAATACAGCTGCAGGTGGTGGACCTCTGACACAATTGCAGTGGTGACCGGTGCGAATAGGGGAATAGGATTTGAGATTGCACATCAACTTGCATCACATGGATTGACGGTTATTCTCACGTCAAGGGATGCGGGTGTTGGGGAAGAAGCAGTAAAGGTTTTACAGGAAGGAGGTTTTAATGTGGTATTCCATCAACTGGATGTACTGGATCCTTCATCAATCGAAGCATTTACTGATTGGATAAGAGAAAAGTATGGTGGTATTGATATACTGGTAGAGTAGCTCTCTCTTCTACTGATACTAGTATTTTTTCGGTTGAAAATATTTATTTTGTGATATACTTTTGTTACTAGATTGGTGTAAAAAACTACTTTGTTTTTTTTTTCAATTTTTTAAACTATAATGGCTTTAGATTTTTTTTACCATTGTTTGTGTAAGATATAGTACTTTTCATTGGCTAAACACAGATTCTAGGTGAACAATGCAGGAATAAATTCAAACCAGGAGAGTTTTGCAGAGTTTGCTAAAAAGGTCATTGATACCAACTACTTCGGAGCCAAAAACATGATCAAGGCAACAATTCCTCTGATGAGACCTTCAGATTCAGGGGCTCGTATCGTTAATGTGAGCTCCAGATTAGGAAGATTGAATGGGAGGAGAAATGTAAGTAGAGCTTCAACATTGTTTTTGGTGTGTCAGTCCCATATTATTCTTGTTTTCTACTTTGTTTTGCCAAGAAGCATCGTTTACTTGGGATAAAGTAAATATAGAGTTGTCATTATTTCATCATTTACTTTTGGCTCCTTTGAGGAGTTGGTGTTGGAAATTCACAATATCCATGAACACCACACCCACTGAGTTTCGTTGCTTGAGATTTAACCAAATTGATTAGAGTTTGCTGGACTTCACAGAGAATTGGAAATCTTGATTTGAGAGAACAACTACAAAGCGATGACTCACTAACCGAGGAATTGATTGACCAGACAACCATGAAGTTCTTAGAGCAAGTAAAAGATGATAGTTGGAGAGAAGGTGGATGGCCTCAAGTTCTGACAGACTATTCGTTGTCAAAGTTAGCAATCAATGCTTACACAAGACTGATGGCGAGGGTATTCTCCGACCGGCCAGAAGGCCAAAAAATATACATCAACAGCTGCTGTCCGGGTTGGGTGAGGACCGCAATGACTGGCTGGGCAGGTAATGTCGGCCCCGACGAAGGGGCTGATACTGCTGTATGGTTAGCCTTGCTTCCGGACCAATCCGTAAATGGCAAATTTTTCGCTGAAAGGCGCGAGATAAATTTCTAGATGCAATGGCCGACAACACACCTAGTCGAGCTGCGTCCTCACATGATGAACGATAAATGGAGGAGATTAAATAATGCTACTGATCAATCTATTATGTAAACAAGCTTCCTTTTTCCCTCTTCACTATTCTTGTTGCAGTAAAGACTTGTTGAGGTGAATACCAAAGAAATGAATGCCAAAACTGCTACAAAGTCGTGGAAACCAGTGTTTTATCTTATTGATTATTGGTGCAACCAATAATCTTGCCTTTATGGATATAAAAGAAAAATATCTTGCCTTTGTTCATCACAATATCCAAGTTGTGATTTATTTTTCTGAGAAAACACACATAACAGCAAACATATCATTTATCTTTCTACAATTTTTAAAATGTTTAACCTTCCCCTGATCATTGTTTTTATTAGATATTGAAAGTTTTTCTTTAAGAAAAAAATGAAATGCTGTTGAACAATCTCTTTAACTTTTATCTTTGTTTGACAAGTATTTTAGTTGGATGTTCGAAGCATAAATTGTAGAGGTAAAAGGAAGAAAATAGGTTCATAAAGTTAAGATCTTGACAAAGTTATGTACTGAAATAATTCGAAATTTTAAAATATTAAGCCTTTTATTTAACCATACACACACAATACATAGACATATATATATCACACCCCAAAGCCCAAATGGCCAAATCGACGTATTCTTTCTAGATTGTACAGTACCAACATTTTACAGGTTGATCTTCTTCATTTCCTCTCAAAAAATGGCGAGTTTCAGAAAAGCTCTTCTTTCCGCAATCCCTCGTATTCTCACCTCCAATCCAGCCCCCCACGCGATTTACAGGTTCGTTTTTCATCTCTGTTTCCTTCACTTCCAGTAATATTTGTTCTCACAGTATCTTCGCTGTCTCTGTAGACCTGTATTCGGTTCCTTTTCTAGTTTCTACTCTTCACATGGAACCGCCAAATCTGTCGATATTGATCTCTCCAGTGAAGAAAGCAAAAGGCGCTTGTTCAACAGGTTCGGGATCAATAAATTCGTGGCGTCAATTTTGTGGAAAATTTCCTTTTTGCTTAAACAAATATCCTTTTTTCTCTTTGCTTCTAATTCTAATGTCGGTAAATTTATTTCTGTGGACAAAATTGTAGCTTGTTGTATAGGAGTAAGCAAAGGGGGTTTCTGGAGCTTGATTTGATTTTGGGAAAATGGGTGGAGGATCACATCTACTCCATGGATGAGACTGGAATTAAGCACCTTGTTCATGTTCTTGACCTGGTAAATTTGATTTTTACATGTTTGTTGAGAAACGCTGACATGTTTTGCGTACAGTTATTATCTACACAATGGTACTTTTTTTTGTTCTGAAATCTACTGTGATACCTTTTTATAGTGAAGCTACTGCAGTATTATGAGCTTTAATTAACTGTGACTTGTACTATGCTGGTTGGAAAAATTTGCCTCCAAGGATGGGGAGTCCGTGGAAGGAGAGAGATTACTACTGTGATTTCGATGAATTATGTGTTGCCACTAATCACTATGGTACAAAACATGGGTCCTATGATTTGATTGTGCAGGTGCTAATATTATTTAATTTTTCTTGGATTCTTGTTGTCAGAATACAATGGAAACTGTTTCTTAAGTTATGCCCGACTAATGCTTTTAGTTTGAATGTGTACCCAAGTCAGGATTCCCAGCTAAGATATAGAAGAATGTGTATTATGGCGAAATTGTCGTTATCTTTAGGATTGTTGTGTTAATTTCTATTTACACTGGTTAAGGGGCTGTCCTCAAATCGTCGCCTCTGTAACGCAGGAAAATCCAGATCTTTGGACTTGGTTGACAGATCAGGAGAACCCCCCAGAGACTGTAAACATAAACCCTGTAAGATTTAAACAGAGTTTTACATTTTTTTCCTGTATCTTTTCGCCATTTCCCTTCTTAATGGATCCTTGTTTAGGTTTTTGTGGCTTTAAAAGAAAAGGTTACGAACAATCTCAACAACCACTCGGCTCCCGAGACTAGAGCGGCGCCTGGGCAGCCTTGGACTAGGGGTTGGGACGACTTCAAGAAAGGTCGAGACGCGCCCATTACTGGAAATCAGTAACGTGCTTGACTTGATACCACCCCCCCCTTTAGGACTCGAAAGATTGTGGATTCTAAGAACTTTGTGTATATTATGATAATACAGAATAAGGCACATGTGATGACGAGAACATTGTGCTTTGGGGTGGCCATTCATTGTACTGGGAACATGAAAATGGTGAAATTTTTGTACAATATATAAAAATCCGTTCTCTTATGCTTGGAGCAGACAATTTGAGTCCGTCTACAAAATCTTCCCACAAATTTGTGTTGCTTCCCCGTTTTGTTCAAATTTACCACAATTCATTGTCTCTATTACCTTGATCCCATGATAATATCAGGTCATCCCAGCCCCGAGTCGGAAGAATATCCATGCTAGAGCAACAGATCTCGTCCAAAAAAGAAACAGCATTGAACTGGATCCACTAACATGTTTCTCAAAATCCATGATTCAGAAGATTAGTTCGAACACTCGTGTATCCAAAACCTAACAAAAATACAAATAAATAGAAGTAGTAAATCTTTCTCGGTAGTATGAATGTCTGTTTATCATCGTGTTTCAAAAGAAGTTCAGAGCACTTCAAAAGAGAGGAATTATATCACTGAACACAATTACATGTGATACAATCTCAACTTCTGGTGAAGAGTCAAGACGAGTGGGTCGGGTATTTCCATTGTACATCAGCCCACGTGCTCACCCCATCAGTCACTTCCTTAATCACAGATGCTACCTCATCCACATTCACACGAATCTGCTGTTTGCTATCCCTTTCTCGAACTGTCACCGAGGATGTTGAATCTACCGTGATCGCAAATGGCACTCCAAGTTCATCGGTTCTCGCATATCTCTTCCCAATTGAGGTGCCTGCAGCATTACAATTCGTATTTATTGTTAACCCATAAACTTAATTGTCGAAGAAAAGTACCCAGCCTTTAGGTCCTCAAGAAATGCAAATTATAAAAGAAACAGCATGAATTAAAAGCTAAAATGGCAAAAAATAACCAATGGCAGCAGGAAACTTGAACGAAGAAAAAAAGCTTATATTTGATGATGAATAACTAGGACAAATCATCGAAGAACTTCATGATTGGACTAGAAGTAAACAATTTTTTTATATACTCAAATCAAGGGCTTGGAATTATAACGGATATGCTGCAAATAATTGCCTGATCAACACCACTATTCTGGGGTAGGACAGAACAATCATGAGAAGAAGGGTACCACTTAATAGGTTCATGATGTTACAATTAATTGGATTATAAGGACATGAGCATATGTACAACATAATTAACGTTATTAAGGTGCAAACCTGTTATATCGATCTTATATGAGATCCCTGCTGCAGTTAAGGACTTGGCAATTTTCTTGGCAACATCCTCATACTGTTGATTCTGAACCAATGGAAAAACCGTGCACTTAATTGGAGCTATCAGTGGAGGGAAACGGAAGACATTCATTTGTTCATCACCATCTCTGCTAGATCGAGTGTAGAATGAATGCTCGTAGAGGCAATATATTATCCTTCCGATACCAAATGATGGTTCAATAACGGATGGTGTGAACACCCTTTGATGTTCCTTTATCTTCTTTTTCTCAATTGAAACCATATTACTCTTAATTGTCACAACTTTGTCAAGAGTACAAACACGAAACTCTGCTTCTCCCTTCGACTCCAGAGTCTGTTTCATCTCCATAGCTTCCTTCTCAGTCATTGACTGTTTACAGGTTGGGAATGATATAATCACGGATCTTGAGAATATACATGGTCAGATATTACAGCTGAACACAATTCAATTCCAAATTCAGCTCCTCGTGACTAAAGGTATTTGTCAGGCTGACGACTAGTTCAAGTCTAGCTTTAATCAGGCTGACGACTAGTTCAAGTCTAGCTTTAATATTTGTTACTCAAACTGAAATACTTTTTAATCAATTTGAGCCCAAGTAATTAATGCGTACTCTCAGTTTTGATCAGAGGTTGAGTAGATCGTCACAAGAAGAATTAGGCCAAAAATTATGGAAAATCAAACTTCTATCGAAGAGAGGCAAATGAAAGGCTTTCATAAAAATTCTCGTATTGTCACTACTTTCAACTTAATTCTTTAATAAAGTAAGTACCTTTTTTAAAAATTTACGATGAGTAGACAGAAATTAATAGTAGTAATACAACCTCAAGCACAATTTACACCATTGAGCTCATTATGCTTAAATAACTCGATTTACAGTTAATTCAAGATTGAACTCAAAATTTTTTGTTCTCGGACAAGAGCTCAAGTCTCGGCTAGATTAGACCCATACTGATGCAAGTTAACACGAGAAAGGATTCAATTTCACATAGTTGTAAATCTTGGTTCTCTTCTCCAAGATCAAACCACTTACAAGTTACGGTACATGAATACCGAATTAAAACTCTAAAATATTACTTATGTCGTCTATGTACATCATTTGCCTACTTTATTCTCTAAAAACTCCCAAAGCCTTAGGTCTTAACAGGATGAAACCAGTAATTTTCATGTTTCTCTAGGGGAAACTAACGCAAACATAAACATATTTCAAGTAATGTGTACAGAAGGATACCTCTAGCGCTTCAACCACCATTTTTTGGCTACCTTTAAATGCGAGGCCAAGTTCTTTCTTGACTGGGGCTATTATAAGCTTCTGAAGATGTCCAAAAATTAAAATTTAACTCAGAAGATGATAAAAGCAATAAAAATTATTCATTTAAGTACGTGAAAGGGAGGGAGGAGGGGAGCGGATGAACTGAATACTACTTGAGCACTACATCCATTAATTAATAACCCCATCACGCATATTGATGACATCACACATGAGTGGGTGTCTTCGCATAGATGGTGCTTCCATTAGTCATTGTGACATAAAAAATCAGTAGTAGTATAAAATATTCGTGGGTGACAGAATGAGGACCTCCACTTCTCTAGGTTCTGGAAATTTTTCATGCGCAACCAGATCTATACCACTCTTATCCTGCAAAAAGATAAGACAAAATCACACATAAAGTTGTATCTCTATATTAAGGATTATAAACTGATTAACACCCTAAGAACACCACATAAATACACAAATTCAACAAGACTAATACCGTGTGGGCACGCAAATCATATGCAGATCTATCAGCAATACCAACACACTCTATCCAGCCATATGAACATTCAATTTCTGCATCCCAACAGTCCGCAGCATAGTGTGCCATCTCATTAGCAAGATGTTGCCGAAAACGGAGGCGATCTTTATCAATCCCTAATAGTGTTAAAAACAAGTACACTCTTCCTATGAAATAGCCCAGTGTTTGATTATTGACAATGCCCTGCACGGCAGAATCATCAGAAACTGTTGAGAACAAAATCTTGTGGTAGTAGCAGGAAGAACCTAGATAATCAACATCGCACAGAGTCACAAACAAACCTGAGAAACTGCATCCCCAATTGGCATCCTCCTAGCTGACTTCCCAGATACCTGGTCTTCTCTAGGGAACATTAAAAAATCCAAATTTGCAACCTCAGAAAACTTGGGATGAGATTTGTCCTCCGGATCCACAAAGTGTTCAATCTCTGCAAGGGTAAACTCACGGACCCTTAGAAGACCTTGCCGTGGTGAGATCTGTAAAGTTCAACATGTCATAAACTGTACGAATAATTCTGAATCTGGAAAAAATCCAATGTGTACATGAAGAGGAATGGCCGCATGCATTGTAGGAGCTTCACTTATGTGCATCATTTTACAGGAATGAAACAGACAAAACAAGATTATATAAGACCTCATTTCTAAAAGCTTGACCAATCTGTGCAGCAGCAAAGGGGAGCTTGTTGCCATTGTAGTAATACAAGTCTTTGAAGTTGACAAAAATCCCTTGAGCAGTCTCAGGGCGCATGTACCTGAAGTAAATTGCACTTCAAAATCAGTGGAAGAACGAGGGAATCTACATGCCGGGATCCATGGATGAATTGTTGAAGTAAACATCCATATTCCAAAAAACAAAAACACATTCTCACCCGGGGCTCAAGCCAGATGGCCCAATTGACGTCTGAAACATCAGATTGAAGGGATAGGGATCAGAAAGAACATTCTTTGTATCTGGAGCTGTAATTCCATAACCCTTGAGCTTAGCACCTAGCTCTTCAGAAGAGAGGTCATCCAAGGTAGCAAGCACATGCTTCAGCTCCTCTCTCTTCTCCGCACTAAGATTAGGTTCTTTCTCAAGCTTTTCTTTACAATAATCCTTGAGCAAATGATCAGCTCTGTAACAGGTACCACTTTTTTCATCTTTAACCATAAGGTCAGTAAACTTATCAACATGGCCCGAAGCTTTTAGCACAACCTCAGGTGTAACGCAAGGGCAGTCTACTTCCAACATGTTTTCTTCAAGGACAAAATGCTGCAAAATGAGAATGACTTTTAACCAAAGAATCAAGGACATATGTGACTGAGAATCAATTTACAACAAACACAGCCAAGCAAACTGTAGCAAAACACATTGGAGGGAAATAAGAACGCAAAATAGCCATGCAACGTTATTGTCAGCTGTCAGTGTCACCAAGAAGGCCCAAGCTTCAATCCTCATTTCAAAAAAGTCTCCAACTAATTATCGTACCTAAAAGTTTGCATGCTTCCTAGCAACTGTATATAATCACGATTATTAATATAGAGTTAATCTACAAGATACATCGGCAACTTTAAAGTGAGACTGAGCTTATAGAATTGATTGATCTTATAGAGTTGCATTATTTAAACTGCATATCAAAGTAAATGGGACAGTCGAGAATGAAGACCCGTTCAGTCCAACAAAAAGCACAAACATAAGAATGTGAATCAAAAATGAGAAAACAAGATTCAGCTCAACCATTATTCTTGCAATTAAATTCCCACGGCCCAGGAAATTACTGATTCAAATATCTACCGCCCGACTGCCAAATCCCAACTTTAACAAGGCAATCAAAAGGAAAAGCATCTAACAACAATCAAAATGGAAAAATTTCCCGATTCATTTCTACAACAATCGTAGAATCCTTAACTTAAAAGCATTAAGCACCTCCACTAAAACCCATCACCACAGGCAGAAACTAAAAGACCAATTCAGTGGTGAATCTGACATACCACCACTCAAACTGGCATATCTTAGTACCCAATCAGCATCAAAAGAAAAAAAATCGGGGCTTTAGAGTAAAAACTAACTACGCCACCTGACGCCAGAAGGCGAGGACGTTGGACTTAACGGCGCACCCCGGCGGCCCGTAATCGTAAAGGCCAGCAACGCCGCGGTAGATCTTGAAAGATGGGATGTAGAACAGACGCCGTTCCAGAGTATTGACTACGGCTTGCCGGAAAGCCTCCATGTTGCGGGCTTCATGCGCGGCGTCCATTTCTTAGCTAATGCTATATATTCCCAAAACCCCTTCCAGTGCTCTATATATGTCTCTCTCTATATATATATATATAAAACCAATGAATATAAATTCATTAAATAAATTGTATATTTTTTTGAAACATTAAATATCTATCTACGAGACGACTTTGGAAAAAAAATCTATTGCTGAACTCCGACTTGCTAATACTGTGAAGCTGACATGTGTGGTCTATTTTCCCGGTGGATTTAAATATTAGGATTCTTTTCTTGTATTAATATATGATATAAATTGTTCGATTTTCCCTTTTTATTACGTACATACAAGATTCTTATGTGACATTCTTTCAGATATTTTTTTGTATATATAAATTATATGCAAATGTATACATGATATTTAGTAAAAATAAATTTTATGCTATTAGAAGCACTATTTCATTTGTTCATGCATACACGCAACGTTGGCACTTCCAGCTTAGGGGTTAAAATTTACAAGTTTTAGCTAATTGTTCATAATTTTCGCGTAAAATCTATAAAATAAAAAAGTTTTAAATAACAGTGGAAATTGTTTTTAGGCCATTGATTGGGCTAAGCCGAGAACATGTGAGCCCATGATGATACTTATATAGAGGACTAAATTTGACTTTCTATTTTATTCAAAATAATAGGCTTATCGGCCCAATTTTATTTGCTTTCACATTTGAGCCCATTAAAGAAATTGCTAGAACCCATAGCTTCTATTCATACAAATAGGATAACCAATTTGAGCCGGCGACTCGGTAAGATTTGGTACGACCTGATATTAGATTTTAGTCGGATTCGATTTTTGTGATGCATATTCTTCACTAAAATATTATGGGTATGTTTTGGGAGTTAGTCATTATATCAAAACTCCTGTCTACTTATACATAGGGGTGGACAAAATCCCGAAAATCCCGACCCAACCCGAATCCCGACCCACTCCCGACCCGAAAAATCCCGACCCGAATTTTCGGGAAAATTCCCGACCCGATAACTATCGGGAATGGGATCGGGAATCTTTTGCTCTCCCGATGGGATTCCCGACCCGACCCGAATATATTAAAATAATAAAAAAAATAATTTTTTAATTTATAAAAATAATTTTTTAATTTTAAAAAATAATATTTTAATTTAAAAATATAATTTTTTAATTTAAAAAATATTTTTTAATATAAAAATTTAGAAAATTTTTGAGTTGACGCTTATTTCTTGATTTCCAAGAAAACTGTTGAATCTAGTTGCAATGTAGAGGATGTAATATTTGAAATATTCTTTATCGATCACGCAACATTGGAATCCCTTTTAGTCGGAAGCTCACTTCTGTGTACTTTTCCTATTTCTCTTATAATTTTATCGAAAATTTTCTACTTCTCTCCTTTATTTTTAGGCTCTGAGCTTCATAACATCTTTGTTTCTACGAGTTACGAAATTTATGTTTCGTATCAAGTGGGTTTTGTGTATGAATTGCATTCGCTATTGTTAATTTGTTCCAAGATAATTTGGGCATTCTGGGAATTCTTAAACCTACTTGTTCTTGGTGTTGTGAGCGTTTGTGGGCATCATTTGGCTTCAGCTACTAAATCAAGGTTGGTTGCTTTGTCGTGGCATTTTTTAGCTGGTATTCTAGTTGAAAGATGCGCCATTTTTCTCCATGGCATTGGGTAATGGAGCTTTGGGTGAATTTTCCTTGATCAGCTTGGGTTTTCTTCCTCGATTCATGCTATAGTTTCAAGCTGAATGCATACACTCTGTGGAGGATTTCAAATACTAATTGATAGTTGTGTTCAATTGAAGTTTGTGAACAGAAAATATGTTGGGAACTTTGATGACTAGTTGGGACACTATTGAGTTTACTGCTCTGATATAATGGAATCATTGACTAAGATGATTCTTCCACTTAGATGATGTTAATACATTTACTCTACAAAACTGCAATAGTTTAATACGTTTTTTATTGTTGAAATTCTATTGATGGTTCTTTCCGTTGTAGTAGCTTATCCCAATCGGGTCTCTTCATATGCCTGTTCTCAAGATTTGAGGTTCAATCTGTCCTCCAACCATGGTATGCTCTCACTTTTCCCTTGTAGAATCGTAGTGGAAAGATGATGCAAATTCTAGTAAAATCTTTGGTTTGAATTTAGCTGCTTCTTGGTTTGACCTTTAAATGATATTAAAAGATGTACTTTTTGAGCGATCCTTTCTCAGTTTGCCACAATGCCGTGACACTTGATTGAAAATTACCCAAATCTTGGGGTAAAAATGAATCAGAACTTTTGTTAAAGCATATTCCCATAAGAAAGTTCAGTTAAAACAACTTAGGTTTAGAAGGAAACTATGTTGTACCACAGTAGGCCACGAGCGTCGGTCAGATGCAGTTGATTTAGATTGGCTTTAAGTTGTCTTGTGAGTGTTTCTCGGACGCAGAGTATTTTTCTTATCAGGCTTAATCGTGAATAGACTCCACCCCACCCCAACCTAAATGCATGAAATTCGACTTGTTCCTGCTGTTTAACTGGAAAGACTTACTTCTATGCTCATCTTGCTTAGTGTTTAACAAATGGTAGTCGTGTTGGGACATGTTTCAAATAACCACATGTGCTATTTTAAAAAAGGACTCCCCCCCGTTTTTAAAAAATACACTGTGTTCGTCCTTGGTGCATCCATATCTGGACTTCTTAGTTCTTGAAAATCTGGGTAATGTGAGAGCTCCTAAGAAAAGGGAAGGATATCAATACTGAACAATTTCAAGTGCTGAATCTCGTGTCAATGGAACATCCTTATGACAGGAATCAAAATAAACGGAGGATCTCCAGTTTAACACAGGTTTATGTTTTTCATCTTATTTGGTAGGCTGCAAGGCTTCTTGCAAACTTGATCGTGATGGGCTCCGGAATATTGGCTAAATCGTTTATTCAAGCATATCATCAGGCACTCGCAAGTAAGTTTCCTTTGATATCTTAATCTATTTACAGTATTTTCAGATGTATGAACTGGCTTGTGGTAAGGCTGAGCCTTGATAAGTAGTCTACTAGTGGCTCTTGATGAGAGCCCATAAATAGGAGTTATTCTAAATTGGAAACATGCTCTTTGGGTTCTGAAAAATGCAATGTTCATGCTCCACATGCTTGGAGTGGAAGGCATCAGATTAATGATCAAACTAGTTGAAGTTGTCTGATCAGATCATACCAGTAGTCTCAGATAATATTTCTATAAGAACATGCCGTTACCTTCCATGTCGGAGATCACGAAACTGATATGTGTGTGTGTGAGTATAAATTTACCATTACAGTACGACACTAGTTTGGTCAGCTCCGATCTCTCATCTCTCGTTATATTATGTTTGAAGTCAAAACCGTGAATCACTAAGCTTATGCTTAACAAGTTTATGAATTGATTATAATTCATGTTTTGCCTTGTCCATATATTTATTACATGATGCTATCCCAACTTCCTACAGATGCCTCAAAGAATGGAGTTGCTCAAGAAGCTGTATGGAGGGGTTATAGGAAAATGATGACGGAGGCAGAAGCGAGACAAATTCTTGGCGTCTCAGAGCATTCACCATGGGAAGAGGTTTTAAAGGTGTAATTCTCCCTTTCCTTTTGATCTTATAACCGTGTCAAGAATTCCAACACATCCTCCTTTCTTTACTTTACACAACATAACTAACTTGGATTTCCTCTGGTTTCCAGAGATACGACAACTTGTTTGAGCGGAATGCCAAGAACGGTAGCTTTTATCTCCAGTCTCAGGTGCATAGAGCGAAAGAACTTCTGGAAATGGTTCACCAAACGAAAGCATAGGCACATTTTTGTCTTTCGATGGTCTTCCTAATCCATATGTATCTGTGTATCTGCTACTGCAACCGTCGCCGCCGCCTGTTTCTGGTATTTGATGAGGTAACGAATGCCTTGGACAGAAACCAGAACTGGTATTTTGGTTATTCTTTCTAGTCTATGAGACATCAATATCATCATGCATATTAAATTTTTCAAGTCACCACTTACACAGTTGTCCTCACGGATGAAATGATTTAATGTTTTTCAGATGACAAAATCTTGTTTCTATAGTCATATACCATGTAACAAACATGAATAGAGAAAAACTTTGGATGTGTGGTTACGTGGTATAAGAACAAAATGAGATGGGTTGACTCAGTTGGAGAGATAATAAATACAAATTGGAGTGTATTGATCGCCGGAAATTTTGACTACGAGTGTGAAGCGGCAACATTTATGGGAGGGGAAACTCCGGCGGACTCGGCGGCGCCGACATACGACTGTCCATAATTAATGACCAAGAAGTTTACACGTTTGATCGATGCACATGTTCTTTCTTTCTTTTAGGACAACAAATATAACGGGCAAACTCAGGAATCAGTCAAAGTGGAAGACAATCACTTTCGGGAAGAAAAATTGCGGAAAGGACAGTTGATTTAAGAGAAACTAAAACATCACTCTCCTAATAGAATTAGATAACTTTCTATATACAGGTGAATTGTTTCTCACTGTACACTATATCATATGGGCACCGAGTATGAGCATCTTTGCGGGCGTCTAACTAAAATTCGGCATCGTGTTTTACTCATGTGGTACACTCACGAAAAACACGGTGCTCGGGTTTTAGTTAGACGTCCAAAAAGATGCTCACACAGGATATCGACAGTATCAAATTTAATATACATATTTCGATTAATGATCTGAATTTATTGTGACATATTTAATCCGTGATGCTTAGACATGACTGAGGATCATTCTAGGCGAAGCTTTTGAACGAGACAGTAAATTTGGATGGTTAAAATATTCCTATCATATTGAGTTGTAATAAAAGAAAAAGGTAGAATGAAGTTGTGTATGAAAGCCCAGTTCATGGTCGGAGAACCTATCTAATTGCATCAGATCAACACTAATTTAATCAGATTTTCCAATATATAATGATATAAAGAAATTTAAATTATGATAAAGCACTAGAGTTAGTAAATATTGTCTATAGAGTTACTCGATGACGTCGATAGTGTAGCACCCCAGATTCGATGATTTTCTCCACCGTACCAACACAAAACGTCCAAATATCACTAATCTTACGATTGTCCCAATTCAAGTTTAACTATTTTAAAATTTTAACTAATTAGATCCCATAAAGAACATATTATATAATGTCTCAAATCTTATAAATTATTCAACTGTCCAGTTACATATACATACTTAAGCTCGGAACCTTTTTCAATTTCGTCATTAAATATTAACTTTTTCTTAGTGTATTTAAATAGTTGTCCAAACACATACTTATTTTTAAAAAAAAACTTTCAAAACATTTTACAAGATCTTTTTTAAAAACACTTTTATTAAAATATTTATCATAACAGATTATTAGATTGCTAGTACGTAGAAGCACCCCGACAAATTGAAGTCTTTTACATGCAAAATCAGATTCATGTACCGAAGAGCCAAGGGTTATCTTCCTAAAGACTTCTACACTTCATATAAGTTGTGATATACCCAATGGATCATAGAATCTCCCATTTAGGGTTTGCCAATAATAATCTCAGAAAGTTATTATACACATAGGTTTTGCCAATTAAAAGCTTGCCCAACAGATTTTTCTTAAAAATTAACACCTACCGGTGGGGCCCATGGATTTCGTTCGTCTGACTTGAAGACAACTATGGGATTTGTCAACTTGTCCGATAGTTCCAAATGGTTTACCAAGTCAAGTCAAACCATACAAACCCAATTGATTCAGGTACATCGATGATATGAGCTATACGATCTTTTTCTCGTTTACTTTCTTTCTTCAATGTTTGACATTTTGTTCAAACGTAGACATGTTATCGAATCAATTTATTCGAAATTCACTCTAGTTCAATTTTTATGATGTATATATATATGTATATATAATAACCATCTTTATTGTTATCCTAGTAGACTACCTCATGAGTGCATGAAAATAATTACATATATAGATTTTATTTACATATAGCGTGGCCAAACAATGGTCCCTCTACAGGCAACTGAACGCAAAAGATCTTTAATATCTAGTCCTAAAATAACTAGCTTCTTGATCACCAATTAATTTAAAAGGTTTAGTAATTACAGTATAATATAATATAATTATCCCGATACGTAAGCTAAATTAATAAATTATATGCATATCTTCAACAAAACTGCATAAATTGTAAGCATATCTTATTTATGTATCTCAATAAAACATACTCATCAAGTTAATAATTCAGTGTTACTGCTTTATGGTTAATTAAACATTAATTTGTTGTCATGTGATTGAACTTGAAGAGGTGCACCCGATGCAAGATATTTGATTAAATGATCAATATGATTAAATTAAGAAGATCTAGAACAAAAGATTCATCTCTCAAATGATGATGATTCTTGTCTGAGAACTAAAAGCAAACATGGAATGAAATCTTGGGGCCATCGATATAGAAAGTTTGAAATTACATAGAGTTGCAGCGAAGGATCACATGATACATGCAAATACATAAGAATCTATGTCTGATTGTCTGCTAATTGTGTCTTCGTATAACCTTAAGCTATACATCAGCTTCAAGAACTCATACATGCAAACTTAAAGCAGCAGCAACCTACGTTCTTGATTTCTTTTCTGCCCAGTTTTCTCCCGTAGTTGGAAAAGAACTCGAAGAGGAAGACGAAGACGAAGAATTTCCGAAGCTCAATCCGAACCTCATGAAATTCTGTTCTTGCAGTAGCTGCTGGTGATGATCAGGAGCTACCGCAGAAGATAATAGCGGTGCCGTAAAACTCGACGGACTCCGACTAACAAATGATCCTCCAATATTGTTATAAACTTCTGATGAAGAGGGTATATGGCTTCCTTGCATAATTTGTGGGTAGGGATGAGCATTCAGATAACTATTAGGTCGATCGTCTGATGTGACGTATCCGAATTCGGATTTGGCCAGAACCCTTTCGGGGAAATTGAGTATCGCTTTGCTTCCTTTGAATCTGAGTGCTGCGGTGTCGTACGCAACAGCTGCAGCCTCGGCTGTGTCGAAGGTTCCCAGCCAGACTCGAGCTGCTTTGTGGGGATCGCGTATTTCGGCCGCCCATTTGCCCCACGGCCGCCGCCGGACTCCTCTATAGTGTCTTCTCCTTTGGCCTACATTCTCTTGTAATTTGAAACCAAATCATTATGTGATAAAGATAATCATCACAGATGCAAGTTTAATTAAAAAAAACTAAATCACCGAACCAGCCAAAATAAAACTAAGAGAATTTCCTAAGTTCGGGGAGATTGTCTTCACAAGTGATTAAAAATTCAGTTAGGTGATGTATGTTTGTGTTTTTAAGATACTTGGGTTAAACTAAAAGAAAACAACTTGGAAAAAGAAAAAATTTGAGTTAGATAGCAGTCAAAACTAACCCTAAAAACACAAAAAATTCTTACCAACACAAATTCTCCATTAATGAAACAAAAATAAGATCGAATCAAGATATATCATATAAGGATTTAGAGAGCAAGAGTAGGTTTTCTGTATATTAGGAATTTAACTCACTAAACACATATATACCTTTTCCATGAATGACCTGGGATTGGTTTTGCTGCACTGGAGCTGGCACAGTTGACTGAAGATTAGCCGGCAAAGTTGCTAAGTTATCTCCGACAGAATCCGATGGATCTTGGTTTTCTCCGGTGGAGCCGATAACTTGGGACAGAACGGAGACTATAGCAGACATGTCCTGTAGGGATCTAGCAGAATATGCTGGGAACAACGATTCTTGGATATCATGGTGATGATCATGTTCCTCTTTCGCCTTCGGTTCATCGGATGAAAAGGGCCTCTTCCCATTTCTGGAATCCACTGTTTTGGCTTTGGTGATCTTCAGTTGTTTGAAGAGGCTAAAGCTGTTTCGCAATAAATGAAACTTAGGATATTGGCCAACGGAAGAGATAAGAAGACGTTAATAATTAAGGGGGCGAAAGGAGTTTGAGGTTGGAATAAATGAGACTACATATTTTCAAGGGTTTCCTATAGCTAGCTAGCATGCATATTTTCTATGTACTAATTTTCCCACTAAATTCATCTACTTTTTTTTCCTTTGGCTAATATGTACTAACTTTCACTAATTTCGTCTACTTTCCTTTGGCTCATTTTCTTTTTTCGACTCAATTATCTACTTTTAGGTTTTAGTTCATTAACTCGTCGAATATTGGTCCTGTGGAGCGATTGTTTTTTTATTTGCCAACTAGTTTGGTGTATTAGCTTATATGATGCCAAAGATACAGATAAATATGATAATATACTTTGATAACGATAATGTTTAGAGAAGCATAAGAAGATTTTGGAAATACAATATGTTATTTAGTTATAAACCCTTTTTTTAATGAATATGTAATTTGGTGTATATTTATAAATATTCATATATTAAAGCTATACACATATAATTCTGTTTGGATCCTTTATACTTATAATATGCTGAGCAAAGTAGAACAAATAAGTCATACAAAATCCATATAATGTTAATTATGTCCGAATTAACACAATGGCATTTTTTTTAAAAACAAAATGGGTTCATCATGCCTTCGGAGAACATCTTCGTATGGAATTAAACTCATTTTGTTACCCCAGTTTTACATAGGGAAATTTGTATTTTGTCCTATATATTTATCTTTACAGGCTAATTTAACATGGAAGCAGACATACTTGTAATGTCGTTATTCTCTTTGCAAGATCCCGTTTCATTACTGAAAATCCAAAAGTGGTGACAAATGAGCAAAATTCTCACATGGAAAGTCAATATCTATTGCGCTAAAAAAAGCATAAAGAACAAGAAAATTTAAATCAATAAAAATCTTGTGTGGTCTTTGATACTTTAGATTGGAGCAAATGGTGAGATGTTTTGGAATTATGAAACCCATTGGATTTGTAAGTTGTAAAATGTATCGGAATTAGAAGTCTCACATCTTTTTGACAAGAAAGATAATGGGATATTGTTTACGATTATGGTCTTTCTTGCATTGGCTTCCTCTAAAAGTATAGTTTTAGAGAGGTATTATTACTGCTCATCCATATTTGTACCTTGAGCAATCAAGAATGAGATATCAGGATTCTCGCCGCCACTACACATTAAATCTTGAAGTAAGAAATGTGAAACATATGCTTCAAGAAACTAAGTTATACTACAATGCTTCAAAGACCATGTATATCTTTCAACACCAGGAAGTTGGGAAAACATGATCCAGCTACGGATTACACGTGCATTATGCATGTTTGGCCTGAATTGACACCAAGAGTCGGCTAGATTTTTACAAGAAAAAAAACTCCAAGTCCATGAAGAACTCACTAACTAACCAACGGGATCAGATAAACATGGCATGAGATCATGACTGCTTTGAGAGAGCTCCAGCAGCGAATAAAAGATTCCTTCGAGAGAACTGTTTTCAAATTTCAATTGTTAAATGACTCGAAAAGTTTTAGAAACCGGCCATGTATTTAAAGAGAGGATGTAAAGTAGCATTTTTACCTGTAAAGCATAGACAGGAGTAGATTTGGTAGGCAAGGTCTTCAGTGATCTTAGTCTGTTGGTGCTTCCACTTTTGCTGCTAGGAAGAGATCACATGAGGATAAGCATCACCAAAAAATTTACTTCAGATGAACCCATGGTAAACTTACTTTTCTTCATTTTTGGCCACTTTAGAGCTGGCGGATACATCCCATATTTTCACTGTGCAATCAGCAGAACCAGATGCCAGAAGTGAACCTTCGCAGCTGAAACAAAATTGATCGAAATATGACCATTTAATGGCGTCAAAAAGAAGTGTGCCATCTACTTGTGATGTGACCATAAAACTAAATGGAATTACAAGATGATTCTCAACCTGAAAGAAAGTGACCATACGCAAGAATTGTGACCAACCAAAGGGGAAATGCAGCGACCACTGGCAAGATCCCACATCATTATTGTGCCATCTTCATCACCAGATGCCATGTAACGACCGTCAGATGACATTGCTAAAGATAAAATCATACTCCTATGACCAACGAAAACTCTAACACATTCTCCACTCTGAACATCCCACAATCGCACTGTTTTGTCACTAGATCCAGTTGCTATATAGTTGCAATTTGCATGCCATCGCACACACTAGATGGGAAAAAAGGTTTTTACAATCAAAATCTTATGACTATATGAAAATCATATTAATGCGACTAAGATGAGGGTAAATGCAGTCCCATGATATGTTAGAAAAGATGAAAGTTATTGCCACAACAATGTCAAAACCTGTGATTCTTGCATAGGGTGTTTTATGCATACTCCCAAATCCAACACATGTGGATATAGATATTGAGTGTAGTGTTGGGGGGTAGAGGGGTGCACATGTTAGAATACAGGAACTCACATCTACATCAGACAAATGACCTGCCATTATTCGTAAAGGCTGTATTCTGTCCACAGACCAGATCCTTGCTGTCCGATCATGTGAAGCACTAGCAAAATAGTGTCCTACTGGACTAAACTGCATTAGAGTAGTGGTGGAAGTATGAGTTCCATGTGTGGAGAAGAAAAGTACAATAAAACATGCAAGTATACACCGAATTTGATGAAGTCTTCCCATACAGTGGGTTTAAGCAGAAATAAACCATGTATGGCCAGATATCAACAAGTTATGTAAACGAAACGAGCATTGGGAGGATAATTATTTCTATAAGGTTCCATATTCAAATGCACCGAAAATTGTTTAGGTCAAAGCAAATTCAGTTTCAATTGATAAAGCGTCGTCAAAAAGAGATAAAAATTCGCACACTAGGCAAGTCATGTCCTTGCTTTCGTAGATACCATATTCTGCAAAATTAATTCTCTATATAAAAACCTACTAATGACAAATATGTGAAAAGAAGGCAATAAAGACTATTCATATGATTCTATCAACTGAGGCTGTTGATGAACTAAGTTATGCAATAAGCATAAGTTAAAGCTTACATATTTACCTGAACATCCCACACAGGATAATTGTGACCTTTGTAGCAAACCAGATTTGCATCAAAATTCATGCTCCACAGTCGAACTGCAATTGGAACATACTTCTCATTACAGGTGAAAAAAATAGGATGTAGATGCATTAGCGAAAGATATTTTACTTGTTGAATCTGATGAGGACGATAAAAGAAAATCTCCAAATGGACTAAATGTGGCTGAATGAACGGGTCCACAATGTCCTCGAAATAAGGTATATGGTCTTTCCCCAGTGTTAATGCTACGTATCTGCCCATTGGGGGCCAAGTAATTTTCACCCTGCAAAGAAGCTGATATTACCTGAGTTAACCCCTAATTCATTAATAAGCATATACACTGACCATAAATATACTAAAACTGAACAGAAAAAATTAAGGTATTTTCTAAACTACATTTGTTTCATGGCAGAATTGGAAACTCTTCTGCTCGATATCCTGCTAAAATCATGCTGAATAGGAATTCTTGAATCATAAACCAAAAACACAAATCACGATACATCATTTGGTAGACTGGTGAGATACTAGACTAGACAAACTAAATATAAAATTACACAATCCTTATCAAATTCAAAGGCATAATATGGATGTTGGATTATTCTGTACACCTGTTTGCTTTCCAATTAAAGCAGATTGGTTGGTAAAAGATACTATGCATATCATTAATCAACAAACATTTTTGTAACCCAAAATCAAGTAGAACCTATAGCCATGGCTCTTTTTTCTCTCAATCAAATTGCTATCTTTTACTAAGCATAACCATTTCTTTTAATGATTCATCAACCAAACAACTGATTCTACCATTAATCTTTATAGACGTTCCCCTAATTATTTCAGCAGAAAATATTTTGACATTTACGTGAATCTACTCCAGGTATAGCCTACAAATGAAATACTAAAATTGGTTGGACACTTATATAAATATTGCTCCACTTCAGACAAAAACAGCATTAAACCAAGAGAAAAAATAAGTGTGACAAAATATATTTTTGTTTGGGAGTGAGGAAACACAAGAAAATCAACTTACAATACTCATTTTGTTGCCCAAGCTTTGCCATGTCCCAAACCTGGAAATTACAGTGACAGGTTTTACCAAAGCAAGAGCGATAGTGAATACATAACAAAGAAAGAAGTGTAAAAAACCTTTAACGATGAGTCTGAGAATCCACCAGCTACCAACGACCCATCATTCGATATCGAAGCACAATTCAACCTGTGTGATAGATAATACAGTTCTCAGACAAAAAACTTTATTATGATGAAATACATCGTATCAGTTATCATTTAACAATAAGTCTTCAGAAGAAAAAGGCATACCCATCATGTGTGTTGATAAAGGTATAAAAGCTGATGGAAGGCAATGCCCCACCACTCAACTGCACACGGTTCCTCAAGTCATCAAGAATAGTATGTTCCACCTCTGGTGGTCTAAGAAAAAACATAAAAGCCTACTATAAACAATACTTGCCACACCAGAAACAGCAAAAAGCTTTATGAAATTGATGATTCAATACTATTCCCTAATTGTGCAGGACACATGCACCGAAGATAGGTTAATTTAAAATCACAATGTTAATCTCATTGGGAACTATCTTATTCTTTCAGACAACTCACATTCGGATGATTAAGTCGAAAGTGAACGGGATTAAACTCTTACTCCGGCAGAGAGATCATCTTACCAGCCAGAACAATTTATACATCGAATATGAACAAAATTTGACGTTCGCCAAAAAGTTTAATTCATATAACAGTGCAACATCACAAGTTAGTAGGAAAATGAAGTTAGCAAGATACTAATTGCGTCCATTGAACTCCATTGCCTTCCTATAATCAATAAATCAGTATGGGAAAAAGGGTATTATAGAAAATACATTACTGGCAAGGCTAGCTCTGGTTTGACATGTGGAGCTCCAGATACTGCATTACTCTCTGAACGAGAAGCCTTTGTTGTTGCACTGCCAACCTTGTCTTTTTTCAGCTTTTTAAGTGTGGAGGATTGTTTTCCCCCATCAACCGATTTTTTCTAGAATTGAATACGAGTATTTAAAAAGCTTGAATAAAAGAATTAGCAGTATCATAAATAAGGGAGCTTTGTGAAACCAAAAAATTGAGTACCTTATTCTCTTCCAATTCTCCTTCCCTCAGTTCTCCATCTGTCTTTTCCGGATCCACATTGGTAACACCATTTTTGTCCAACTTTTCTTCCAAAGAATCTTCAAGCAACTGAGTAATTTGAAAGGTATAAGAAAGGTAGGATTGACACCTTTTATCAATTTCTGACAAAACGGAAAGGGAGAAAAAGAGGAAATACACTGAAAGAACACAGGTATTAAGAAATAAGTCAAACTGAAACAACTAAATCCAGTTCATTGACAGTCACATTGGCCAATCATTTGAACTTGTATGATATAACAAACAATACCTTGCAAGGACAATTATAAAATCATTAGGATCCAGCCAATTGAAACAGTATCCGTCCCAATTACAAACACAATAATGCAACCACATTTCGAATAACAAAAAAGCATATAGTGCCAAGTTCCAATTCAGCCACAAGTTTCTGGATAATACAACAATCCTCCTAAAAAAATTAAGCATGGTCTTTTCATATTCTATGCCCATTAGCTAGTGTTTAAGCCAAAGACAACATTATCCTACAAAGAAACAAATGATATTGCATGTATTGCGAAATAGACATGTTTCCTCCTACATGTACAAACAAAAGTATATTAATAGTGGAATATGGTTAAATATAATATATTCTTAAAGGATCTTGCTAGAAGAGTAACACCAATTACATTATCTCAACTTTCGAAGTTATTTAGGAGAACACGTCAGAGAATTTATCCTTGTGGCGACATTACATTCAAAGATGCAACTTAGCAGACCATACTCCATCACAATCACCTGATATTGACTCAGCCAAATTCATATGAAGAAAAAAATGTGTAAATGCACATAAATATGCGTATGTGTATATCATAACTGCAACAATTAGACTAACCCCCCAATGTATTTCTTTCTGATTTATCAAATCAGCTGCATCCTGGCCACTTCCGTAAAGTGCAACAAATTCAGTGTCCTCAGCAATTGAGCTTGGTTGACCAGGAGAAACTGTCCATTGAATCTTCAAGTTAAGATACACAGGGAGAAAAAGAAAGGAAGAAAACCCATGATAGAGGTAAATATACATGAATCATGCATTCAGGCATTGATCAACATGAATTACATTCTTTTTTTTATTAAAGAGGAGCACTCTCTTCAGTCCTAGCTAATGCGTTTATTGTATGGCCCAAGACCTTTTGGTGATTATGGACTCCTATTTAATGAATCAGCTGTATTGAGATTACAGAATTATACCTTGAAAGTTGATGTGCTCGTTGATGATTCCAAGCATAGTAATTGATTGCGACTTATGTAAATATTGGAGAAGTAGGTTGTATGAGTACTGTAATTAACAAATGAGAATATTACTAGTCATATAATTCAAGGCATATAATCCAGGTGAGCAGTCATTGACTCGCTTCTTCATATCATTCCCAAAAAATTCCAAATTCCGAAAATAAAGACTGTGGGCGGTTCATTAATGAAGTACTAAATCCACTATATATAGCTGTCACAACTCAAGAAATTTAGTTTAAGCACGAAATCAATATCAGCACCCTTATGATTCATTATTGATTCTTCCAATCATGTGGGTAAGACGCTTCCACTTCTCTCTTACAAATTAATATCAGGTCAGAGTAGTTTGGTCTTTCAAAACTTTCTGTCTCCTTTACCAATCTTTCATATCATTCTAAGAGCATCTCACTTATCGCAAATTTTACAATTTTTTCCAGTTCCAACGTTTTAAATTCATCACTGAGATTTTAGCTAACACATACAGAAACTACTCAGCTTTGTATACTTCAAACTAATGTAGCTCATAATAGATAAAAATAATATGCATATTATGAGAGATAAACAATTTACTTGACATATCTTCATGCTCACTTTGCTCTGTCTTAGCGAACGTGCAAATTCCATTTCCTACACATATAAAAAATCTTTTAGGAAAGATGGTGATTGAAGAATACATTGTTAACAAAATTCAGAAATAATTATAGAAAAGTGGGTGGACCTCCAGATGTGATGGAGAAAGAACACCCTCTAATTTTTGGAGGTCGCGTGCATGGATCATCTCATGGTCTCCTCGAAAGCTATTAAAAAAAACTCTGGCTGCAAACAAAACGAAGGGTTTAAGAGGTTACACAGTTACATTTTGAGCACACTGTGAAATATAAATAAACACACCTTCTGAAATGTGACCTTTAGCCACAAGATCCATAAATCCATGAACAAACACTGGATACAATACACGAACTAACTCGTGCTGCAAGGTAAACATATATAAGAAATTAAGCAACGTTTGATACAGTTCTGTTTTGAACCATTTTAGGGACCTCAGAATATTAATGCATCTTATGCTAGGAAAATGAAACAAGACCACAGCGCACCAGCGCATGAAATCAATTTAACCATCAACTATTGAATTCCTATTGATTTAGAATAACACCGAAGATGTGCAGCCATTCTCAGAAATAACCATCAAGTTTGATATTTCTCTACCAACAAACTAAAAGAACTTACCGTCAAATAAAGCAAAATGTTTTTAGGAATTTCACTAACAACAGTCTATAAGAGCAACTGATAAAATTACCTGGTATTGATCCAATGAACTATAAGCCCACGACCGAAGTTGGTTGTAACCTTCTTGGTATTGTGCAGGACCGTCCACTCTGAATACATCAGTAAAGCTTATAATCAAACGCAATCACGATACACGCAAATAAATTAGCTCAAGCACAGACCAAGAAAACATGATGTCCACTTCCTTTCCAAACGGCAAAGCCATAAAAAGGTTCCAACCTTATATAGGAGTCGGAAAAAAAGGATCTTTAAAGTAATTATACTAAACCTCAAAGCTAAAATAAACTAACATTAAAGAGTTGAATCCCACCTTCTTTTTAAGTAAGAGAATAGACATGAAAGCAATGAATTCGGGTAATAGAGTAAAAAAGGTGGTAATTTGCTCATACTCAGAAAATGCAAGGATTTGTTTGGCTATCTCGGGATCGATTTGTGCAGTTGAGGAGTTGTCGCTGCCTTTGCCGTTATGCTGCTTCTCTTGTTGAAAAGCAAGGCCTGCTTGCTTAAATCCCCTTTTGTCTAAATAAGCCAGAACTACCCTATCTATTTCTTCTTGATCCATTGCTGAATGTTAAGAACCCTAAACCCCAAATTCAGTTTGCGTCTCCCCCGACGTTATTTGTAAGTTAAGTGGTAGACGGCGAAGGAGAAGATGCATTCTTTATTTCCAGGCCTAACTTGTTTCTGCCAGAGCAGGTTTACTCGTATGGACAAATTTACCCTCGGTATTCATGTAAAATTATATATAGTTTATTGTAAATGTTTTTTACATAAAGATTATATTTTCATCATTTAATAAAATAATATTGATAAAAACAATAATAATAAATCATAAGTTATAAATTAATTATTAAATATAATTTTTATCAACAATAGAAAAACAAACATATAATAGATGATTATATTATCAAAATAAAAACCAACAAAAATTATTAAAAAATTGATATCAGATAAATTTTATAATTACTTTTTATATGCAAAATCAATTTAATTTATCTGTCCATTACTTACAAAATTAATTGAATCTAAATAATAAATAATGCATCCCTATACTTAACAAAATTAATTAAATCTACACAAATAATAAATAATGCATCCCTATTAATTTTTGCCTTATATATTATTAATGGTTAATTATTACTTAAAAAAACCTCCAATTCGTGTCCATATTACTAACAAGCAATCCAAAAATCGAAGAAAGACCGGCCGGTCACAAGAAGTACGAGCTAAAACTTCTACGCCGCCGGGTGATGCGAGCATCCGCCGCAGCCTCAAAATTTGGAGTGCGATTTTTCTTCGTTTTGTACTAGCCATTCGATTCCCATTCTTACAAACACCCCCGGTATTCAGATCTCTAGTTCGCTTTACAAATTATTCAAATGGCGAAGGGAAATGATGCGGCCGCTATGGAAGTCGACGATCAGAATTCATCCCCATCTGATCAAACTAATAGCCACAAATTCTCCATCTATGGTATTTTAACCTTTTGTGCAAGTCAATTTGTTTTTCCTTTGGCGTCGGAGAATTTTATATTTTTCGGGGTATTTACAGTATTGCAACTACTGAAGACAGCTCAAATGCAGCATGGATTGCGCTTTGGTGATTATACCCGATACCGGTATAAATCATGATATACATTGTTTGATTTATATGTAATTCTGCATGTGTGTGGTACGTGCTTTTTCATTTTGATTGTGTTAGGAGACTTTGGTTGGCAATAGGTAAAGGAAGTTTTATACTTTATCTTTGTGAGCTGGAATTGTGCCATTTTGATTGTGATAATTATGCTAATTGAATTTTTAGGAGGTACTGCACTGCACGTTTGAGAAGATTGTACAAGTCACTGAAATTCACTCATGGCCGTGGGAAATATACAAAGAGGGCTATTACAGTAGCTACAGTCACTGATGTCAGGTACGAATTTTCTTCTTGTCAGTGCCGGTATCTTTCACGGCTGAATATAGGCTGGAGATTCTTCTTCGTTGTTCCTTACAAGAGAACATTAGATGTCTGCATTAGGTGCAAAATATGCTTGCAGTTCTGGAAGTTTGATGCTTTCGATTTTGTTGACAAAGTTTACAGCTTTCTAAATTATGACCGACGAAGAATTAGGTTTTTTTGCCTTACAGAAACTATTGATTGCTTAGCCATATCTACTTGCACCAGTAGTTGCCATTTATATAGATTGGTGCTCGTGAAATCAAAGCAGGTTTCTCCACTTGGTTCTGTATACTGCTGAAAGAGCGTGGAGCTATGCGATGGAAAAGAAAACGTTACCTGATGGTCCAAATGCACGTCAAAGGTGTTACCTCATTGGCAGACTGAGGAAGGCAGTAAAATGGGCTTCCATTTTCCAAGAGTTGTGTTCCTTCAAGGGAGACTCACGGACATCTCTTGAAGCAGAGGTTTGATCCCATGAGTTTCTGAATGATTGAACTTATGGTATCTGGTCTTGTACATTTGAAAACAGTTTAATAAATTTACATTGACCGAGAATATTCATTTTTTTTCTAGCTCAAAGTTACTTACATAGTGCTGCTGGAATTACTTCTCTTAGATATTTTTCCCATGAACCTAAAATATGGCCCTGCTTTTTAGCCACTGTCAAATGGTGAAACAGTATATATGAATTATTGAAAAACCTAAAAAGGATGGTTTGGTTGTGGTCTCTCTTTGAAATATCGACGTTGCTCATGCAGCATATTGAAGCAATCTGAGGTGTTTGAGGTATAAAAGGGGATATGAGAATGTTCATTCATCAATAAGCACCGAGAGTTTCATCTGAGATTTAAATATATTCAAGTAGTATTTTGTAACATCAAAATTATGTTGTCATTTATAACATACGATGAATTGTGCACAATATGTTCACAGAGCCACAGAGCAGCATGCTAGGCAGTGACACACTGCCATCCTTTTCTGCGTCAACATCTCTAGGGGATCCAATATCTTCGATAATTTCTCTTTCAGTTGTTGTATTAGTGCCTCAGATCACAAATTTTATACATATTCTGAGAGTTAAATTTGACAAACTCTGAAATTTCTGATAGAGCTGATTGTATTTTAAGCTCAGGCCTATGCTTCGTATATGAAAGGGAATTTGTTATTTGAGCAAGATCGGCACTGGGATATTGCACTGAAGAGTTTCAAAAGTGCCAGGTACACTCTACTATCAAACTATGTAACTTTCAGATGATATGTAAAATAATCGGGTTAGTCCTTTTTCAACTTGTGCAATTATGGAACTCAACTCTACAAGTACTTCTGTTCTTTTCCCTTCGTTGTTCTTTTATATTCTCTGCCACTCGGTTTAAACTAGTCAACTCTACAAGTAATTATGTTACTTGTTGCGTCCTTGTTCTTTGATTTTCTGTCACTCTGCTTAAACCAATTCTAGAAACATCCATGGTCCTAATTTATACTCGTTGTTGTTTCCATAACTTAATCAATCCTAAGAGCGGTTTACGAGGAGCTTGGCAAGTATGGAGATGTGGAGAATCAAGTTCTGTGCCGTGAGCGGGTTGAGGAGCTCGAGCCTAGTATACGATATTGCATGCACAAGATAGGGGAATCCAATTTTCAAACTTCTGAACTTGTCCAGATAGGAGAAATGGAGGGTCCTGCTCTGGATCTTTTTAAATCCAAACTGGAGGTTAGTTTGTTATTTTGAGTAGGCAATGCATGATGCATATGCAATGCCATTAATTTGATAATAATGGCAACCTAAACAAGGTGTTGCTTCGTTTTCCTGATTTTTGCCGTACATGGTATACTCTATATGTTTATTTTTTTGTACTTTGTTTGCCCTATCGCAGGCTGTCATGGCTGAAGCTCGATCTCAGCAGGCTGCATCTATGACAGAATTTCATTGGCTTGGTCACAGATTTCCGATTTCAAATGCGAAGACTCGGGTTTCCATACTTAAAGGTCAGATTTTACCGAGAACATTATTACAAGATTACAAACGGAGTTACATTTTTGCCGCCACCCCTTCCCAACCCTCTCCCCAACCCCCAGTATTTATGCGTTGAACAGGTGTTAAAGCTCTGTCTATGTATTGCAAATTTGATCAGCCCAAGAATTGGAGAAAGATATTAATGGTCCAACAGCAAATTCAATTCCTGGAGAGAAAAAGCTTGCCATATTTGACAAAATTTTTGCAGCCTATAATGAAGCCAGAAGCTGCATAAGAAATGACTTGGTAAGAAGCACTTGTGGTTAAGAGAAGTTATGGTGGTCTCACCTGTGATTTATTTTGTAACACCTTTGTGAAAAAATCAGAGAGTTAATTGAAGAAAGAAGAGATATTGTGTCAGACAGTTTTTGTCTAGGGGGTTTCGGTTTTCTGAGGAATTTATTTACCAACTATCAATTTAGGAGTCTGATTCATGTATTTTGAATGCACTAGGTTAATGCAGGTAATACCGAGAACATGATGGATGATCTTAGTGGCCTTGATAAAGCAATTGGTGCTGTTTTAGGACAGCGAACAATTGAAAGGAATCAGATGTTGGTGAGCATAGCAAAAGGTAAACTCAGTAAGAGTAGGGATGACAAAAGTGAAAAAGTCACAAAGCCTGAAGAGCTTGTCCGGTTGTATGATCTCCTTTTACAGGTAGTGACTTGTTCATTGTCTTATTAATCTTGAATCTGACGTTCCTCGCACACTGGTTAATATTTGGCCAAAAGGCTAACAGTATTGCACTGTATGACCTATTCTGACAAAGAAAAATTAAATGCTTCTGATCTTTTAGAACACCTCTGATCTTACGGATTTGGTTAGCTCGGGAAGAGATAGGAAAACCGAGGAAGTTAACTTTGCCGAGGAATGTGAACTTAAAAGTTTTGTGTTCCGAGCTGAAAGGTTTTCCCCTAGTCTTATCATTTAGTTTTTCCCTTTGCTTATACTTTGCTTGGCTCCAGTCTTTGCACTATTCTTTGCACTTTTCATTAATTTGAAATTTTGTTTCTTAATGTCCTAAAGGTGGACTTATCTTGAATTAGATTTAGGACTTCTTTAGCAATTTATTGCAGGTGTTTTTACTTAGCTAAATCCTATAGTTCGGCTGGAAAGAGGGCAGAAGCATATGCTTTATACTGCCGAGCCCGATCTCTGGCTGATACTGCTCTTAAGAAGCTTCATGGTTCAAAAACTGTTGATCAGGTATGTCGAAGAAATTTCCAAGAAACATATTTACGCCGGCTTCATGTGAATTCCTGCCACCAATGCTCTAATCCTGCTGTCACTTTGCATGGGAAAGGTTATTCATATTGTTCATGTTGATCCCAGTTTACCATACCATAGAGTCTGAATCAGTTGTATTCATTTAGGGCTTGAGTTGGTAATGCACTTCACAAACCTTCTGTTTGACTGTCTAGTCGACACATTTCTTGATTATATCTGTAGGTCTCTGTCAAGGATTTGAAGATTCTTTCAGATGATTGTCGAGCCAACAGTTGTGTAGAACATGCAAATGGGGTTATGGAGGAGGAGAAGGTTCCGGAGAATCTTTCAAAGAAGATTTCTAATATATCTCTAACCGGAAAGCATGACAAGGTATTAGTTGTAGGTTTTCCCTTTTGTTACCAATTGTGAAATTGCACAGTGTGCTTATGAGCTTACCTGTGTATTTGCCTCAGGTAGAGAAACTGCTCATGGATAAATTGGACTCTTACGAATCTGCTGTTGGTGATCCAACCACAAAGTCAATACCTCACATTGAAACCTTCCCACCTCTCTTTCAAGTGGTTGCCCGTAATCCTATCGTTCTTGATCTTGCCTATAATTTAATAGACTTCCCATCACTCGAAAACCGGATGAAGAAAGACGACAAAAAGGGGTTCATCAGTAGGCTTTGGAGATGAAATCAGTTTAAGGTCACTGTTAAACTACAGGGTTTCAATACAGATTTTGGCTGTTTTGCTCATGCAGTGCCGTCCAACTTGCATATTTTTCGGAGTTTGCATTCCAACTTACGTATGTTTTCTTTGTCTTTAAAGTTTAAACCTTTTTTCACAAATTTGGTCGGTCAACTGGGTGTTCAAGTCCTGTGTGTCAAGTCATATCCCCTCACCTTGTCACCTCTTGGTCTATGATTAAGTCTGCCGCTAAGAATTCTCTCATATTTCATAGTAGTGTAACCTCATGCAAGCTTTAAAGCAATCATCTTGATTTTGGAATGGTGGGTAAACTTGCTATAGGCTTGTTGCAAAATTATCGGCCCCAAACATTTATTTTAGGTGGTGGATTACTTTTTTTTATATGGTCTGTCATACCTAACCTATTTTAACATTTTTGAATTATATCAGTAGCTTGTCTCTCGTGCCGGCACTGAAGATCCACTGGAACATCGAATTTGACCTCTCATTGTTGATGATAAATTATTATATCACGTACTATAGGAAATAAAGTAGAATAATATCATTTAATCATATACGTTTGTACCAAACAGTAATTCATTGTTTTAGATTTTCTTTTTAAAAGTTAACTCATTAATGGGGTAATCCATATAATGTTCAGAGGCCTCTTGGCCCATACAGTATTAAATCGAGGATATACACGAGTAGTCGGGGGTCCGAGGGAGAAGATTCATGTAACGGATTAATTTTCAGAGCATATCTTCACAATATTAAGTGGGGAATATGCTCTACGTTAAATTCGAACCGTAAGCGGGGAAAAGTAATTCATTGTTTTAGAAAGATTGAGGGAGCAGGTGTCCACCTACCCATTAGTTAGAAGATTGAGGGGAGCAGGTGCAAGAATTGCCCCCTCGTCCATGTCCACCCGGTGGTTAGAAGATACAGGGAGTAGGTGCGCACCAGTCTTGTGCACACGACATTATTTCACATTAATTCATATCACATGACACCATGATATTTGAATAGAATCAATGTTGTATTTTAAATAATTTTTAAACTACGAGGATATAAGCATATATTTTAGAATAGATATTTGATATGAAAAGAAATTAAGGTTGTACATATTAAATATATCTAATCAAAGATAAAAGTTTGAAATATGCAAATTTTAATTCCCTTACTAAATCATGTTTTCTTCTCTTTTTTTAAAAAAAAGGATTCTTAGTACAATATATATGAAAAATAAAAGGTTCTATATTTTTTTAATTGAGATTTTTTAAGAAAGGACTATACAAAGATATCAAGACCGTATTTCAAATATTAAAAAAAGACTATACAAAGATATCGATATTTTCTAATTGATATTTTGGCATTAAAATAGGTAAATATTACAGCAATCAGACATCTTTCATCCAGTGTAAAATTTTGAATATAAGAGTAGTTTCAATTCTTCTCCTCCCAAGAGGCTTTTAAACAACAAATATAATATTCTGGCTGTAAAATGTTCGGGCTGGTGAGAGGGTGGAGAGTGATCGCCTGTTTTAAGAGGTTATACGAAAAATGAACAGTTTTTGACAGAGGTTAGACGAAAAATGAACAGTTCTTGACAGACTTCTAGATAAAGGAAAACATTGATGATCCGATCTCATGTCGAAGTGACACAGATTTTCGGGGACTATTCTTCGGGGACTATGCAGATATGGATTGCGTAGATGAGGGGGCATATACGATTGAATTGATATTGTTTTTAACAACAAGATTCATATTCTTTTCAATGTCTTATTACTTAAAAATTACACAGTTAAGCGTACTTGATTTGTGAAAATTTGGATTGCTTTAACATACAACTTTCATTTTTTAAGGAAAATTAATCTCATTGATTAATTTCTTAAGATGGATACCTTTTTTAACCAATCCATAAAAATTTATTATGCTTTATATAAAACGTATTACTTTTCAATATATAAATTGAGTTGAATCATTAATAAATCGGTCCTATGGAAGAATCGTGATTCACATGATTAATGATGTCACAATCTAATCTTTTTCAATATTTAAACATGCATCACCACGACTATTTCTAAGGTTTCTTCAAATATTTTAGTCCCTTCTTCTATCTTTCATCATCATTTGCAGTGTTGAATCTTAGCTCATAGCCATGGATAAGTCCTCAATCAACAATCTTCACGTCGTTTTACTGTCCAGCCCCGAGGCCGGGCATGTAGTCCCGATCCTGGCTCTAGCCCGCCGTCTCGCGGAACTGCACGGTGTCCGCTCCACCGTCCTTTTGGTCACAACCGGCGTGCTCTCGGAATCCAATGTCGTGAGCCCTCCCGGAGAAAAGGGACTGGTCGAAATCGTCAGGCTTCCTCCTGTCGAAATTTCGAGCCTTGTAAACCCTTCTACGAAAGTAGCGACGCGAATGTACTTGATAATGCAAGAAGCTGTGCCTCTAGTCCGCTCCGCAATCGCCGCCATGGACCGCCGTCCCGACGCGTTCGTCGTGGTTCATTTCGGGCTCGATTCACTGCGAGTAGCGGCTGAGTTGAACATACCAAAGTACGTGCTGTTCACTACTACTGCCTGGTTTCTTGCGTTGAGTTTGTATTCCCCTATTCTTGATGAAGAAATCAAGGGCCGGTACATTGATGAGCCGGGGCCATTAGACATTCCTGGTTGCAAGCCGGTTAGACCGGAGGACCTTGTGGAGATGATGCTGGACCGGGATGATCAACAGTATCACGAGTATTTAAGAATGGGGAAAGAGATCACCGCTTTATCTGATGGGATTTTGGTGAACAGTTGTGGAGCTTTGGAGGCCAAAACCCTCCAAGCTTTCGTGAAAAACGAAGCTATGAAATCCGTACTCAAGTCGCCCGTGTATCCCATCGGTCCATTAACCAGGCCGGTCGAACCGAGCGGTTTAAAGAGTGAGTTGATGGATTGGTTGAACAAACAGCCAAATCAAAGTGTTCTTTTCGTTTCATTTGGAAGTGGCGGGGTGCTCTCAGCCGAGCAAACCACCGAGCTAGCTTGGGGGTTGGAGCAGAGCCGGCAGAGATTTCTATGGGTGGTCCGGCCGCCGAAGAAAGGCCATGTCAACGAAATGTTTTTCCCGGATAACATCAAGGGGGCGGAAGATGATTATTTGCCTAGAGGATTTTCAATTCGAACAAAAAAAATCGGGTTACTCGTTCCCACATGGGGGCAACAGGTTGAAATCCTTGCACATCCATCAATAGGAGGATTCATGTCACACTGTGGATGGAACTCGGCTTTAGAGAGCATAGTGAGTGGCGTACCGTTGATAGCTTGGCCACTGTATGCCGAGCAAAAGATGAACGCCTCCTATTTGGCGGAGGAGCTCCAGGTGGCGGTTAGGCCGGAGGTGTTCCCTACTAAGAAAATAGTGGGAAGGGACGAGATAGAGAAGATGGTTAGGACTTTGATGGAACACAAAGATGGGCAGGCAATGAGAGATAGGGCTAACCAGTTGAGAACTGGTGCTATAAATTGCCTAAAAGAAGGTGGCTCGTCTCACCAGTTCATGTCCCAGATTCTGACTGATATCAAGACCAAAAAGAAAGAGTAATCGCCACCAAAATCGAATACTCGGGGCTCCGCCTTATTACATGATGATCCATGTTAAGTGAATAATTTGTTTGTTTGAGGTCATTGCTCAGATTTTACGGTTGCCCTGTTGTTAGTTCGATCCTATCAATAGATCTTTGATCTATATTGAGCCAAAAATAATATTCTCTATACAGGGTCGAATTTTGTTATACTTTCCTTTTGCAAATGATGTATGGAAACTTACAAATGTTATTTATTTGGATCGAACTATTACAATAAATATTATTACAAAACATTCAAGTCAAATGTCGAAATCACATGGAAAAGCTATATAATCAATCGTTTAGAATTCTCTCATATTTCATAGTAGTGTGACCTCATGCAAGTGTTAAAGCAATCATCTTGATTTTGGCATGGTGGGTGAACTTGGGCCCAACACATTTATTTTAGGCGGTGGATCGGTAAACTATCAACCAATCTACTTTTTTTTATATGGTCTAGGTATAACATTTTTGAATTATATCAGTAGCTTGGTTCTCGTGCCATTGGAACAGCAGATCCATTGGAACATCGAATTTTGTTGATAATAAATTATTATATCACGTACCATAGGAAATAAAGAAGAAAATTTCATCAAGATAGTTGAGACTTAATGAGGGTTTTTGTTGATATCCATTTGATGTTCCCTATTACCACATCGGGACCCGAGTACCGAGCAGCGCGCTTTATACCCCGATGACTTATGCTCAGATCTGAAAGTGTTGCCCGAAGACAGGGTCATGACTAACAGAATCCATCACAAATACGTCTTTCCTTATGTGCCTACTAGAATCCTATCCGGATACGTCTGTCCTTATTTGCGACAAGATCGCCGAAAATCGTGGAGAGTATCTCGTCCTAGATACCTGGTGTAGGCGAATATTCGCCAGGATATGCTCACCTCCACCATCTAGTCCCTCTATAAATACCAGGTACGACCCATTCATTCATTCATTCACAAATTCTAGCATTCTTTGCTCCCAGCATATATTCTCTTGCTCTCGCATCCCGCCTAACTTAAGCATCGGAGGGGCTTCATCGGACACGCTTCCGACGCCCTCTGACTTGTGATTTGTGGTTCCAGGCATCCGAAGGAGCCGCCTTCCAATCGCTACCAATCCCGACGACCGACGTCCCGAGCTTTCCGATATGATATCAGCTTGTCGACTGAGATAATTTGACTATATCACCATTATTATTTACAAGGGGCAGCCCCCTTCCGTCTCTTCTCATATAAATCAATGACAATAAAGTTATGGGCAACTCATCCACATACAACTCCCACATGCTATTTGTCCCCTTTTCCATTTGTTTGCATACACTTTTTGTTCTGGCTATAAACTATTTTTATTTTTATTTTGACTTAAACAATAACCCATTAGAAATTAATGTATATCCGTATACACACATATGTATGTGTGTGTTTCTTGATTTGGTTTCTTTTACATGTAAAAGAATATATAACTAATAACAAGAGAGCAAAAAAAAGAAGTTCGTGGTTATCTTGTAAGTTGGTACATTGGTCCCTTTGGGCCATCAATGGTATACTCCCCACGATGTGTCAATTGCCACACGTTAACTCAAACAGAACATAAGGCCGCATTTGGCAACATAGGATTAGCTGTTTCACTAGAAAGGATTTATCAAAAAAATTGAAGACAAAAAGACATTATATTAGTGCCTTTTTCGAGGTCGTGATATATGATATATTTATAGAGAGACTAATTATTTAACTTTATACTTTTATTGGGGTCTGGAAATACAAGTTTTTGAAGAGAAACATTTTTTTAGTCCAAGTTTTGAGTGCTTTTGTTGATGGGATTTGAGAGTTGAGAAGTTATCTTGTTTTGTGGATCTTGTATTGTATCCCAGTTCAATTTAAGTAAATAAAATTATATATATTAAGCGGGATATATATATACACACACATATATACACATAGATCTATCCATATTATTGTGGCTAAACCCATCGAGAAACTAATTTTGGCATGTATTAATGATATCCCAATTTACCCTTACCATATTTTTTAAATATTTATCAATTAAAGTACAACAATATTAATAAAGGACTCGAAATTTTCCATGTTCTTTCTCGCTCTCCATCATCTTAACCTATATTCTTTGCCCACCGTCATTATTTTATGCACTCTCATTATTATTTTAACATATAAACAATCATAAATTGTTGCGTAATTAAGAATCAATGAAGCCCCAAATTGGATTGGCCCAGTAGCATGGCCCAACAAGGGAGTAAAACGAGAAAGTGTATATCCGGGTGTTCTCCCATATCAAATAAACTTGGAAAAGTTATTTAAATTATATAACCCGGGTTTGGAGCAAAGGGATGTGCCCTTTGGTATACCCAAGTTTTTGGAAGGGAGAGGACGCTAATCGGCTCGATCTTGAAACACACACGCGCATGGCCGACGACCCGGTTCGGCGCAGTGTGGCTGATGACATGCGTCTGTCCAAGGCAACCGATTGTCGCAACGAGAGTACAATACTTAGACAATTTCGTCTCGTCGCCTCGACCAATCGTGCACTACCGTTCGTTCTGACGAAAGACGTTAAACATAAACATAAATTAAAATAAATCTTAAAAACATAGTGATATTTATACTCAAATTTTTAAAAATCTATATGCTTCGTGCACTATATATATATAAAGAAATTATATGATGGGCATCATACATGGGTACCATGTAGACACCAGGCTGACGTGACATTTCCTGGTACTGTCACGTCAGCCTGATGCCCACGTAGGATGTCCACCATATCAAATTTATATATATATATATATATATATATACCGTTTTAACAGACGTAGATAAGGACAACCAATCCGATTTAATTAGGATGGCCCTGTTCTAGACAAATATATGAGATGATCCACATAGAAATATACACGTGATCAAACAAGTTATGGGCCTCGAACGGGTAATGTGGCCCCTAACTACCCTTGTTTTAGTAGGTTTCTCTGTACTTATAATACCTGTGAAATTTGTTGTTCGCAAATTGGATTTCCCTGTCAGTTAGATAGTTTTCTAACTCATTTAGTAGGACGGAGATAATTATTTTGTTTCGTCGTCCGATATAAACAAGTGTATGGTCAATACTCAAGTTAACAATTTATTCGTATCATTATAGTCTCGAGAAATTATTATATTTATGACACTTGCTGTACTATTATTAGGACATAGTATGAGATGATATAATAATGTGATGTATAATATAAGCGACGAAGAAGTTATGGATTATTTGGTGCTTGATGCTGCCTAAAAATCGGATGGATCGATTTGACGACTCAGCGAATAAGTTGGGATCCTGCAACGGCTCCAATGAAGGATTTGAGTGGATTGTTACCTGCGTCACAAAGCAAAGTCAGAGACAGGTATCTCCGCGAAGGCACTCCGACGCTCAAATTAGCGGTTGCTCGAAAGCTATAATTCAAAAACCAATTGCTGCTTATTGAAAACGTCCCTTAAAAATGAGGTGGAGCTGTCTATTTATAGAGAGCGTTGAATGATTAATGGGTCTTGTCTGAGGGCCCATTTCTTTGTGACTCAATAATCAATTTGTTATCAGGTCATTGGGCCCCCAACTACCGGTAATTATCCTGATTCTTTATGGACTAGGCCTGGACCTAAGCCTAGGAGGTCAATAGTTCGGCACATAACCCATGGATGCTATTGATCATATAAATGTTTGGTGAGTAGATTGAGTGGGAGTTGACCGGTTTAACATCACAGAATTACGATTAATTGTATTTAGTTAAAACTCTGGATTGTTACGAAATTTAGGTTAATCCCCAATTACGATAAATTAAACTAGGCTGATCAGTTTGTGCTGACCCCGTAATTATTACAATCTTAATGACGGTTATAACTAATGATGGTTAAAATATGCATTAAGAAGACACATCTCATACGTGTATGCATATTATCAGATGTTCATCACACCTAATCAAATTTGATGTGATTTTATCTTTAATATTTTCGATTTGTTCCTATCTTAGGTAACTTCATTAATTGTCTGAATTTTATCTCACAGTGGTTTTATGTTTTAATTTCATCAATTCCCTAGGATTCTATTAAATCTTGGACTTGGAGAGATGTATCTTACAACAAATATTGGAAGTAATTACGATTATAATCCCACAGGTCCCACTTTTCTATAATCAAATTACCTTCTAAATTAAAATGCTTTTTCAAACTTGCATTTCTCAAAAAAGTAATCAACATAGGTTCCATTTGGACAAGTTTTTTAAAAACGTTTTAGTGTTTCTAAAGTTAAAAAAATTTAAATATATGTTTGGATAAGATTTTATAAATTTTTTTTGAAAAATCATTTTAGAAAACTAAATTTGAAGTTTACAACAAGTGAAAAATATTTTATAATATTTTTAGAATACAATATATAAGTAAATTTTATGCGTAAATTAAATTATTATTATTAGATTAATTTTTTGAATGTTATTTTAATATCATTTCGTAAATACAAATCATTTTATAAAATTATTATCTAAATA
>KQ987245.1:0-17500 GCA_001598015.1 Dorcoceras hygrometricum
ATAGGATAAAGAAAGAGGCAGCAGCCTCTATTTTTCAGACGATGGAATTGTTAGATATGTGGGCAGAATTTGGGTACCCCAAGTAGGAGATTTAAGAGCTAAAATTTTGAAGGAAGCACATACAGCTCCATATTCAGTACATTCAGGAAGTACGAAAATGTTAAGGACCTCCAGCAGTTGTACTGGTGGCCAGGAATGAAAAGGGATGTTGCTAGGTATGTGGCTGAGTGTTTAACATGTCAGCTGGTGAAGGATGAACATCAGCGACCGGCTGGATTATTGAAACCACTGCCGATCCCCGAATGGAAATGGGATTCGATAGCAATGAATTTTGTAACTGGTTTACCAAGGACTGTTCAATGATATATCTCCATATGGGTTATAATAGATAGACTCACTAAGTCTGCTCATTTCTTACCAGTTAAAACAACATATGAGGTGAGCAAATATGCTGAATTATATGTTAAGGAAATAGTGAGGCTACATGATGTTCCAGTTTCCATTGTATCAGATAGAGATCCCAAGTTTACATCAGCATTTTGGAAAAGTCTACATAAAGCTATGAGTACAAAGTTGACTTTCAGCACTGCGTTTCACCCCAGACTGATGGACAATCAGAAAGGGTGATTCAGATTTTAGAAGATTTGCTTAGAGCTTGTATTGTAGATTTTTCAAAAAGTTGGGATGTGAAATTGCCACTGGTAGAGTTTGCCTATAATAACAGTTTCCAAGCTTCGATTCAAATGGCCCCATATGAAGCATTATACGGCCAAAAGTGTAGAACACCACTTCATTGGGATGAAGTTTGTGAAAGAGCTGGTTTAGGACCAGATATTGTGGAACAAACAGCAGCAGCTGTTAGAAAAATAAGAGAAAGAATGAAGGCTGCTCAAAGTCGACAGAAAATTTATGCAGATAATCGAAGAAGGGAACTGGATTTTGAGATAGGTGACCATGTATTTTTGAGAATAGCTCCAATGAAAGGAGTTATGCGTTTTGGGAAGAAAGGAAAACTGAGTCCAAGGTATATTGGACCATATGAGATTTTGGAGAAGGTAGGAACATTAGCCTATCGTTTAGCACTGCCACCGCAGCTGGCAGCAGTACATAATGTTTTTCATGTATCAGCTTTGAGGAAATACGTTCCTAACCCTTCGCATGTGTTAAGTCATGAACCAATCCAGTTAACATCGGATTTAAGTTATGAAGAACGACCAGAAAGAATTATCCTCGAGAAGTTAGAAGATTAAGAAACCGTAACATTCCTATGGTTAAAATACAATGGACTAACCAGAAGGAGCGAGAAGCAACGTGGGAAACAGAAGCAGATATGCTAAGTCTTTACCCTTATTTATTTGGTACGTAAATTTCGAGAACGAAATTTCAATAAGGAGGGTAGAGTTGTAACGCCCCAAAATCCATAGGACCACATTATGCATCTTGATTCATTTTATAGATTTAAAATGGCGTATGAAATGTTATGTATTGCTGATTTTAAGTTGATTTCAGAAAATGAATGTGACGCAGCTGGTTTTAGCAGATGACTCCAAGGGTGATGCACGAGCAGGTTTTAAATTGATTGAAAATAACTCTAAGGAGGACAAATGATTTCTTTTGAAAAAGGTTTGGTGTTTTGGCAAATTAAATGAGATGAAGGGAATTTTACCAAATTTTTAAGTGTGTCATACTTGATTTCACAAGTAGCTTGCCACTAATCCCTTCCATATTTAAACATGTTTTCAAAGCAAGATCTTTATCATTTGCAAAGAAAATCTTTGGTGTTCTTCAAAATATTTTCCAGAAGTTCGTGCGTAGCTTGAGGATAAGATCTCTACAGGAATCGGTTGCTATTACAGAACTTCGGTTAAGGCAAGTAAAAGTTGATTCTTGACTCACCATTTAAAGCATATATTGATGTTTCCGAGTCTCCTTGCCTATATGTTACAGTATGTTTAAAGTTCATGTCTAAAATGATTTATACATGTTCAAGGAAAGAAAGATGGGTTCAAAATGATGTTTTGATGCTTCCAAATATTTTCCAGAAAGTTTATGATGTTTTAAAGTACTGAGGATTCGAGTTTAATCCAAGAATGTTTATGAATGTTCTTCCTTCCAGTAGTTGTAATATCAGGATTTGATAACGGTGTAATCGGTAGTTGCTAGTTGAATCAGTATAAAGTCTGGTTTGATAGGCAAATGCTGATAACATAGTTGTTGTTTTTATGTTACGAATATAAATTCAAATTCAAGAAGCTGCGTTGTTTTTATAAAAATCCAGTAGATGCACTGTTCACAAGCAGATGCATTTCGTTGTTAAAAATCCAGTTGATGCACTGTTCATCAGCAGATACATTCCTATTGTAATATTCCAGCAGTTGTATTCTTGTAAAACCAGCAGTTGTACTGTTCATTTCTAAGGTACTGTTCATTGCAGCTGGATTTCTATTCCTTGCGTCTGGTTATATATATGTTAGCGTTTTCTTGCGACTGGTTGTTTAGCGCTTTGCTTGCGGCTGGTTGACGCGCTAACGACGCCGTTTCATTTAATACGTTTGAAAAGACCTTGCGGCTGGTTTTATTCTTTCGACTGGTTCCTGTCTTGCGACTGGTTCCTATTCATTGCGACTGGTTTCTCTTGCGACTGGTTTAATTTCAATGATATGTTTCCAAAAGCTGAATTCGATACTCAGTAAAATTTTAAAGTGGAAGCAGGAGTTTTAAATGATGGAACCCAATGATTTCAAGAGAATTTCATAGAAAAGTTTAAAGAAAAGATGTTAAAGGAACAAAAGTTTATTTTAAGACTATGACATAGTTGACTGATGGTCACCAAGAAGAAGGGTGAGTAGTCGTCCAGATGTCGGCTGCCCTTTCATATGAGCTATATGCTAGAACTGATATCGGAAGTCATTTTGATCAAAGTGCAACACGGACCTGAAAATAGGGAGCTTCTATGCCAGAAATCTAAAGAAAATGTTGATGATGATGGATCTGGGCTATTATCCCCACATCCGAGAATTTAAATGATGTTTATGAAATGTTTACGAAAGAAAATGATTTTGTTCTTTGATGTTCCTTTAACTTATGTTATGATCAGAAGCCCACCTGCATATTTGAACTTGTTATTATTCAGGTTTTACTTGCCGAGCCCCTAGGCTCATTAGCTTTTAAAATGGTGCAGGTGCGACAGCTGGAGAGCGAACATAAGGTGAAAATTGAATCAGCTGCTGGGTGGTGTGTGTTTGTCAAAGGCCAGCGTTTTCCGTGTAGTTGATATTGTTTTGTATTAAAAAGTACTGTATTAAATCAGTTACAACGGTTGTACATTTGTATAAAATATCAGCTGTTGTACATCGCAATTGCAAGTATCAATATAGTCTGTTTTTCCGCAAATGTTTCCAGTAGTTGGCGCGCAATTGAGAATCTGTTAGATCTTGTCTTTGTGTTTTCATTTCTTTTTGAAGTTATAAGAAATACAGCTTATAACAAATTATCCTTTAGCCCTTCCTTTATTCCGAAAATTTTTATTTTACCCCAATTCGTGATTCCCGTGTGTTCGGGCGTCACAGACATTCTCTGCCTGACTTGCAAATTCAAGGTGATAAAAATTGAAGAATTGTAGGCTGGACGCTGGTTTTCCAGGATGGGATTGCAGCCACTCTTCTCAACTTCTAACAGATTCGAAGGTGGTATTTTTTTGAAGGTGGTAAATCACGTTATGACATTTTTAAACATTGGAGATTACTACCTACAGTATTTATAATTTTGTAATTTGTGTTCTTTGAAACATGATGTATGGTTTAGGCTGGTTGTCATATTAGATTGTTGAGTAGGCTTTCATTTGTTTGTTTTTTTTATCGCTGAAATCGATTCATATTTGATCATTTGGCTGAAAATTGTCAAATAACCCAGCACCAGGCTAACTCTATTAATAGATCCAAATATTATTTTGATCAAGGATATTTTGGTAATTTTTTCGTTCAATCAATTTTTAATCCTTATATTAAAAACCAAACCAAATACAATCCCCTAAATCTCAAATATTATTTATCACAAGTTAGCTTAAATTTATCGTTCAAATTAATCCAACCTACCAAACAGAGAGCGTGACGTGAGGGTTTTGATCCAAATATCTCACGCCCTCCCTTCTGATTAAAACACATCTATCTCCTCCGACCCAAATTTCCCTCTCGATTACACGAGTACATCTCGTGTTCCATGCCTCACGTCTAAAATGGGGCTGTGGGGGAAAATGGAGGCGCCCGATCTTTACCCAAGGTCTCGTGACTGATCTGACAATGGAATTTGAACTGGAGCGGGTGGTGCCGGAGAAGTATGAACAAGTCGGGGGAAGCACCCAGCAGTTTCTCATTCACTACTGGAAGGGCCGGTCACACATGGGAAGATGTCACTTCCTTCACGTCCCAATTTCCAGATCTCAGCCAGAAACCACAATTACTCTTAAGTATTATCAAGAATGAACCATAAACCCATATTACTCTAGTATATTCAAGAAGGAAGAAGAGAGAAGGAAGAAGAGAGAGAGGGGGAAGAGACGTGAGGGAAAGCATGGTATTCAAGGGGGATGGGGTAATTAGTAGAGGGTATTCAGTTGAGTATTCACGCCTTCCACACTAGCTTAGCTAGGGAGGGAAAAACAGAGAGACCATACTCTCGGCAGTTAAGCAAGAGGGCGGGCATCACAAGCAGAGCACAAACACAGCCACAGAGTGTGAATTCGAAGAATAAGACCTCGAAGGTTCAATCTTTACCTTTCTGTTGATCATTCTTCGATTGTCATTTTTGGTGGTTAATTATTAATGCGGTTTATGCTTCTTGATTTATTGATAATTTGAACTGGCCGAATATCCGAATCCAAACTACAATTGTGGCTCGAAGAACCATTGAGCAATAAATGCCATTTTCATTTCATGGTGCCAAGTTATCAAATCATGGAATTTCATTTCGATTTTGGTCGATGGTTTCTGAAATTACTGGCGGTAAGCATTTGGCTGTTAAGTTACTGCACAGTTACAGTTTAAGAATGAGTAAAGTATTGACGCCATATACATATACATATATTTTAAAAATTCAACTATAGGAAGATTTATGGATCTTTTAATATCGTTGTTTATCATTAGTATTGATGACCTTTCAATTTTTATGTTTTCAAGAAGAGATTCTAAATGAATGCAGCCATGATCCGATGCAATAAACAACTATCTACCAGTTTTTGAACATGACTTCAATATCAATTGTATGCCTATTGTTAACCCTCGAATAAACTGAAGCGATTTCCATTAACTGCAGGCAAGTTAAAAAAGATGGCAGAAGCTGAGGATATCCAGCCTCTAGTATGTGATAATGGAACAGGAATGGCGAAGGTGTATTATTCTGATGCTTCCACCATGCATTTTTCACTGCACTCTCGATGTATGATCAAATACTGGTCCCTTAATGAAATGAATTGAAGCGAAATCGTGTTAATAAGAACATCGTTACTTTTGTTGTTCTCAAAGTTATCAGGCAAGATTTGCTGGGGATGATGCTCCAAGGGCTGTTTTCCCTAGTGGGCGTCCTCGACACACTGGTATTATGGTTGGGATGGGCCAAAAGATGCGTACGTGGGTGATGAAGCTCAATCCAAGAGAGGAATTTTAACACTCAAGTACCCAATCGAGCATGGCATTGCGAGCAACTGGGATGATATGGAGAAAATATGGCATCATACATTCTACAACGAACTTCGTGTGGCTCCAGAAGAGCATCAGTTCTCTTGACCGAAGCTCCTCTGAATTCAAAGGCCAGCCGTGAAAAAAATGACTCAAATCATGTTTGAGACTTTCGACACCCCTGCCATGTATGTTGCCATTCAGGCTGTTCTCTCCCTTTATGCTAGTGTCGTACAACTGGTAAGCAAAATGCTAAACCATTTGAATTCTTCCATTCAATAATGTACGGCATCCTGTTCCGTTTTCTACTAAGGATGGAGATATAATATCAGCCACTTGAATGTTGAATCCTTAGAAACACGCTTGATATCTGAATTACATGGAAGAAAGTCACTTTCTATCACATAATTCTACTGTAACTGGTAATTAATGAATCATTGCACATGTACTGAAATGCACATTGAGATTGTGTAGTTAGTCTACCTCTATGTGTCATATATGTCATTTTAATTGTTTACAGGAATCGTCCTCGACTCTGGGGATGGTGTCAGCCATACGGTTTCTCATCAATGAAGGTTATGCTCCCCCATGCAATCCTGCGTCTCGATCTTGCTGGGCGTGATCTCACAGATATCCTCATGACGATACTGACTGAGCAAGGCTACTCTTTCACCACAATGGCTGAGCGTGAAATTGTAAGGGACATAAAAGAGAAGCTGGCTTATATCGCTCTTGATTATGAACAAGAGCTAGAAACAGCAAAGGTTAGCTCTTCTGTGGAAGAGAACTATGATTTGCCTGATGGACAAGTGATCACAATCGATGCAGAGCGGTTCCGCTGCCCTGAAGTTTTGTTCCAGCCATCTATGATAGGAACGGAAGCTGCTGGAATTCATGAAACCACATATAAGTGTATCATGAAGTGTGATGTGGATATTAGGAAGGATTTGTATGGAAATTTTGTCCTAAGCTGTGGCTCCAATATGTTCTCTGGTATTGCTGACAGATTGAGCAAGGAAATCACTGCTTTGGCTCCTGGCAGCATGAAGATTAAGGTGGTTACTCCGCCTGAAAGGAAGTACAGTGTATGGATTGGTGGTTCTATTTTGGCCTCTGAGAGCACATTCCAGCAGGTAATAATTTAACGGTTTTTATGATACGTAATGTCTATCTCGCTGACAATACATTTTGGTCAGTTCAACACAATTTTCTGACAAGAGACCTGCATGTGTGCGTGTCTGTTTCTTTTCATGCAGATGTGGATAGCTGTTACATCGGTAATTCTCCAAGTTGCGTTGTCTCGTTGTGTATGCGGCACAATGGGGCGTGTTGGTGCCTTGCACTAGGCTGAGTGTATGCAGCAAAGGCATAGCAAGAGTTGGCCAAGACGGACCCTTGTTGCACTAGTTCATTGGGTGAATGAACTAGTCCATGGCGTGTGCGCGGCGCGTCATGTAGTGCACAAGCTATGCGGGATAGCTTGGGCGCATCGGGCTGGATATTGCTAGCACAGTTGGACATATGTGCTGGGACAAGTGCAGTAGATTCAATGCAGAGTGCTGGGAGGCATTGGATTCGAGTGCTGCACGGTGCTGCACGATTGCTGGCCAAGATTGGGGTAAGACAGGATGGTTAAAGGCGGTTGGCATGCTTTGTGGAACAGTTGGGACACTTGGCTGCCTGGCCTGGAAGCCTTGGACGCGTGTGAGCTTATCCTTGCGACATCTGGCAGCAGTTGTAGGCAGTTGTAGGCTTGTCTTATCCATTGTATTTTATATACATTGCCATGAGTTGCACAAGGCATTAAATTCACGAGTGTGAGCCTTTTTGTGTGCAAACCATTGGCTTCCTTTGTTGTTCTCTTTTGTGATAGTGAAATCAAAGGTTGGGCATTGCCCCTAAATCATTGTGCCTTTACATTGTGCAAGTGTATGTTGGTTTGTGGCTCGGGTGAGATATACTTCACTATAAACACACACTATAAAAACGTGAACCAGACTGATTGAATCTGTGTGGGATTCAAGTCGCTCAAGGTTTGGAAAAACAGGTCTATCTTGTTGGTGCGCAGAAACCTTGTGACATTTGGTATCAGAGCCAGGCTATTGTGCGGCTATCATCATTACTGGCATACAAAGATGGCAGAGGAGTCTAGCTCATCTTCTATGAACACCTCGTTGCGTGATCGTATCCTCGAACTTGAGACAAGGATGCGTCGGATTGAAGGTCTTCTCGGGGTGCCTACCGGGAAGCCAACAGAAACAATCTACCAACAAGTTGAGGGCTTGTTGCGTGTGGTGGAAAGTAACGTGGGTGTTGTAGCAGATCTATCTACTTTTGTAGAAACTCGGATGGTATCTGCAGGGGAAGAAATCGAATCCAAGGTGGATGGATTTGAAGAATTGAATCTGTTGAAGAAAGCAGTTGGTGCGGGATCAAACCCGAAGGCCTCATCTTCAACAAAATTCAAAGTTCCTGAACCTAAGGCGTTTGCAGGAGCGCGTAGTGCCAAAGAACTTGAGAATTTCTTGTGGGATATGGAAACTTACTTCAGTGCGGCCAAAATCCCTGACGACGAAAAGGTGTCCATTACAAGCATGTATCTGAGCGGCGATGCCAAACTATGGTGGCGGGCTCGCCTATCAGATGATGCCAGTGCAAATAGGGAGAAGATTTGCACGTGGGAAGCACTGAAGAAAGAGTTGAAAGAACAGTTCCTCCCAAGCAATACTTCGTGGCTTGCGAGGGAGGCCCTGCGGAAATTAAAGCACACTGGTACTACACGGGAGTATGTCAAGGAGTTCAGTTCCTTGATGTTGGATGTTCGTGAAATGTCTGAGGAAGACAAACTGTTCAATTTCTTGGCTGGTATGCAACCTTGGGCTCAAGCCGAACTTAGAAGGCAAGGGGTCAAGGATTTGCCTGCTGCCATTGCGGCCGCAGATCGGTTGGTGGATTTCAAAACCATTGGTGCACCTAACTCTGAGGCCAGGAAGAATACAGGCAAAGAGAAGGGGAAATCCAAGTTTGTGAAATCAGAAAAATTCAGAAAGAAAGTCTTCAACAAGAAAGATGGCGAAACGATTGCTAAGGAGACCAAGGAGATCTCTGTGACCGATCGATTCAAACGTGGGTGCTTCATCTGTAATGGTGATCACAGAATGCGGGATTGTCCGAAGCGTGGCAAGCTTACGGCACTGGTAGCAGAACAGGATCACGAGTCTGACAAGGAAGGGCCTTCACGGGTCAATCCTTTACAATTGTTGGGGGCACTGCATGCAGGAAAGTCCAACAATAATAATGGCTTGATGTATGTTAGTGTGCTCCTCAATGGTGTAAAAGTGATGGCAATGGTAGACACTGGAGCCACTCACAACTTTGTGGCCGACAGGGAGGTACAAAGGCTAGGCTTGGACTTGTCTCCACAAGCAAGTCACATTAAAGCCGTGAATTCGGAAGCGAAACCCATAAAGGGAGTGGCCAGAGTAAAGCTGGACATTGGCTCTTGGTCAGGACCGTGTGACTTGATGGCGGTTCCTCTTGATGATTTCGATATTATCCTCGGAAATGACTTCTTAGTGGGAGCGCATGTTGCGGTCATGCCTCATCTAGGCGGCTTGTTGATTGCCGATGAAACTTGTCCCTCATTCGTGCAAGGCGTCTACGATGTTACTAAGTCGAAGGGTAAGAAATCTGGATTGCTTTCGGCCATGCAAATCGAGCGGGGATTGAAGCATGGCGAGTGCACGTATCTTGCGGCACTTGTGGAAACGAAGCCTAATGTATACCAAGAAGTGCCAGAGTCTGTGGCCGAACTGCTGAAAGAGTTTGTGGATGTTATGCCGCCCGAGCTACCTAAAGTGTTACCTCCAAGGAGGGCAGTGGATCACAAAATCGAACTGGAGCCTGGTGCAATTGTACCTGCAAAGGCCCTTTATAGAATGTCCCCAATGGAGTTGGCAGAATTGAGAAAGCAATTGGGCGAGTTGCTGGAAGCTGGGCTGGTTCAACCGTCTAAAGCTCCTTTTGGATCTCCGGTACTGTTCCAGAAGAAGCAAGACGGGACACTCCGTATGTGTGTCGATTACAGGGCTTTGAATAAGGTCACTATCAAAAACAAGTACCCTATTCCAAATGCCCTGGACCTATTCGAAAAACTCTCGAAGGCCAGGTACTTCACAAAAATCGATCTAAGGTCGGGCTACTGGCAGGTCCGGATTGCTGAGGGAGATGAATCAAAAACCACTTGCGTAACAAGGTATGGCTCTTATGAATTCCTTGTTATGCCATTTGGTTTGACAAACGCACCTGCCACATTCTGCAATTTGATGAATGATGTATTGCTGGAGTTCCTGGATCGTTTTGTTGTGGTATATCTTGATGATATAGTGGTATACAGTGAGTCGTTGAGTGACCAATTGAGGCATTTGCGGGCGGTATTCTCGCGGCTTAGAGAATATCAGCTCTATGTGAAGAAAGAAAAATGCGAGTTTTGCAGGGATGAAATCACTTTCCTTGGCCATGTCCTAAGCCAGGGAAGCATCAGGATGGATGGAAACAAAGTTAGAGCAATCAAAGATTGGACTGCCCCTTCGAAAGTGACGGAATTGCGGTCTTTCTTGGGGTTGGCCAATTATTATCGGTGCTTCATAAAAGGGTATTCTCGTATTGTTGGTCCCTTAACAGATCTGCTAAAGAAGGAGAGGAAATATGTGTGGTCTGATTCTTGTAACGAAGCTTTTGAGAAATTAAAGACAGCCATAGCCTCGGAGCCGATATTGAAACTTCCTGAGTTTGAGAAGTTGTTTGAGGTCTATACTGACGCATCTGACAGTGCTCTTGGTGGTGTGCTAATGCAAGACAGACATCCTATTGCGTTCGAAAGCAGAAAGTTCAAAGAGGCAGAAACGAGATATTCGGTGCATGAGAAAGAAATGACGGCGGTTGTGCATTGTTTGGAAGCATGGAGGCATTACTTGCTGGGCACGAAGTTTGTGGTGGTCACCGACAATGTAGCCAACACATACTTCAAAACCCAGAAGAAATTGTCTCCGAAGCAGGCCAGATGGCAAGAATTCTTGAGCGAATTCGAATTTGAATGGGTACATAAGCCGGGCAAACATAATGAAGTCGCGGATGCATTGAGTCGAAAGATGGTGCATGATTATGTTGCTGCATTAACTTTGGTGGAATCTGATTTCTATGGCCGTATCCAAGAGGCGGCGGCGCAAGACTCTGCATATCAGAAACTACTCGATCAGATCAAGGCTGGGGAACTTCGAAAGTATTGGATCGAGGATGGCATTCTGTATGCAAAGGGGAGCAGGGCGTATATTCCCACTGGTGCTCTTCGAAATGAGTTACTGAAGGAAACTCATGATTCACAGTGGGCAGGTCATCCGGGTGTGAACCGAATGATGGCTTTGTTGTCCAGGCAGTTCTACTGGCCGAAGATGGAACAGGATGTGGAACGATATGTGAAGACTTGTCTCGTGTGTCAGTTGGACAAGTCTGAGAGGACCAAGGAGGCAGGGTTGTTGCAGCCCTTGCCTATACCAGAGAGACCATGGCAGTCAGTCTCGATGGATTTTATCCTTGGGTTTCCAAAAGTTGGCGGGATGGCATCGATACTTGTTGTGGTGGACAGGTTCTCTAAGTATGCTGTCTTCATTGCTGCTCCAAAAGTGTGCACGGCTGAGCATGCTGCGGAGTTGTTCTTCAAGAACGTTATCAAGTATTTCGGGATACCTCAAGACATTGTTAGTGATCGGGATACTCGGTTCACTGGACGGTTTTGGACAGCATTGTTCAATCTGATGGGGTCCGATCTGAAGTTTTCCACTACCAATCATCCTCAAACTGATGGGCAGACGGAGCGGATCAATCAATTGCTTGAGGAATACTTGAGGCACTTTGTCACAGCAAGTCAGAAGAATTGGGTTAGTTTGCTTGATGTTGCTCAATTTTCTTATAACTTGCACAAAGCTTCTTCAACAGGAATGAGTCCCTTTGAGTTGGTGCACGGTTTTCAGCCTACTGCTCCACATGTGATTGCTTTACAACGAAGTGGGGGTGCTTGTCCCGCAGCGTACAGATTCGCAAGGACCAAGCAAGAGTTGTATGATGAAGCAAAGGACAGTTTGGCTAAAGCTCAAAGGCGGATGAAGAAGTACGTTGACAAGGGCAGAAGGGATATCGAATTTCAGGTGGGGGAGAAAGTACTTCTAAAACTTACTCCTCAAATCTGGAAAAAGATAAGTGCCAAGCAGATTCATCGTGGCTTAGTTCCAAGATATGATGGGCCATTCACGGTAGTGAACAGAGTTGGCCAGGTCGCTTATAGGCTGGAGCTTCCGGACAGATTGAAAATTCATCCAACCTTTCATGTGAGTTTCTTGAAGAAATTTCATGAGGATGAAGCTGATGAACAAAGGGGACAGAAACGGGCTCCTCCTGTGATCAGATTTCAAACTGAAAGGAAGATAGCTAAAATCTTGGATCATCGGACGTTGGGCCAAAGTAAGAAAAATCGAAGAACAGATTACTTGGTTCAGTGGGAAGGAGAAGCCGTGGAAGAGGCTGTTTGGGAAAAGAGTGTAAATTTGTGGCAGTTTGAAGATGTCATTGCAAAGTACTTGGACGAAAAATCTGCTTGTTCAGACCCGACGAGGACGTCGAATTCTTCAAGTGGGGGAGGTCTGTTACATCGGTAATTCTCCAAGTTGCGTTGTCTCGTTGTGTATGCGGCACAATGGGGCGTGTTGGTGCCTTGCACTAGGCTGAGTGTATGCAGCAAAGGCATAGCAAGAGTTGGCCAAGACGGACCCTTGTTGCACTAGTTCATTGGGTGAATGAACTAGTCCATGGCGTGTGCGCGGCGCGTCATGTAGTGCACAAGCTATGCGGGATAGCTTGGGCGCATCGGGCTGGATATTGCTAGCACAGTTGGACATATGTGCTGGGACAAGTGCAGTAGATTCAATGCAGAGTGCTGGGAGGCATTGGATTCGAGTGCTGCACGGTGCTGCACGATTGCTGGCCAAGATTGGGGTAAGACAGGATGGTTAAAGGCGGTTGGCATGCTTTGTGGAACAGTTGGGACACTTGGCTGCCTGGCCTGGAAGCCTTGGACGCGTGTGAGCTTATCCTTGCGACATCTGGCAGCAGTTGTAGGCAGTTGTAGGCTTGTCTTATCCATTGTATTTTATATACATTGCCATGAGTTGCACAAGGCATTAAATTCACGAGTGTGAGCCTTTTTGTGTGCAAACCATTGGCTTCCTTTGTTGTTCTCTTTTGTGATAGTGAAATCAAAGGTTGGGCATTGCCCCTAAATCATTGTGCCTTTACATTGTGCAAGTGTATGTTGGTTTGTGGCTCGGGTGAGATATACTTCACTATAAACACACACTATAAAAACGTGAACCAGACTGATTGAATCTGTGTGGGATTCAAGTCGCTCAAGGTTTGGAAAAACAGGTCTATCTTGTTGGTGCGCAGAAACCTTGTGACATTTGGTATCAGAGCCAGGCTATTGTGCGGCTATCATTATTACTGACATACAAAGATGGCAGAGGAGTCTAGCTCATCTTCTATGAACACCTCGTTGCGTGATCGTATCCTCGAACTTGAGACAAGGATGCGTCGGATTGAAGGTCTTCTCGGGGCGCCTACCGGGAAGCCAACAGAAACAATCTACCAACAAGTTGAGGGCTTGTTGCGTGCGGTGGAAAGTAACGTGGGTGCTGTAGCAGATCTATCTACTTTTGTAGAAACTCGAATGGTATCTGCAGGGGAAGAAATCGAATCCAAGGTGGATGGATTTGAACTCGAATTGAATCTGTTGAAGAAGGCAGTTGGTGCGGGATCAAACCCGAAGGCCTCATCTTCAACAAAATTCAAAGTTCCTGAACCTAAGGCGTTTGCAGGAGCGCGTAGTGCCAAAGAACTTGAGAATTTCTTGTGGGATATGGAAACTTATTTCAGTGCGGCCAAAATCCCTGACGAGGAAAAGGTGTCCATTACAAGCATGTATCTGAGTGGCGATGCCAAACTATGGTGGCGGGCTCGCCTATCAGATGATGCCAGTGCAAATAGGGAGAAGATTTGCACGTGGGAAGCACTGAAGAAAGAGTTGAAAGAACAGTTCCTCCCAAGCAATACTTCGTGGCTTGCAAGGGAGGCCCTGCGGAAATTAAAGCACACTGGTACTACACGGGAGTATGTCAAAGAGTTCAGTTCCTTGATGTTAGATGTTCGTGAAATGTCTGAAGAAGACAAACTGTTCAATTTCTTGGCTGGTATGCAACCTTGGGCTCAAGCCGAACTTAGAAGGCAAGGGGTCAAGGATTTGCCTGCTGCCATTGCTGCCGCAGATCGGTTGGTGGATTTCAAAACCATTGGTGCACCTAACTCTGAGGCCAGGAAGAATACAGGCAAAGAGAAGGCGAAATCCAAGTTTGTGAAATCAGAAAAATTCAGAAAGAAGGTCTTCAACAAGAAAGATGGCGAAACGATTGCTAAGGAGACCAAGGAGATCTCTGTGACCGATCGATTCAAACGTGGGTGCTTCATCTGTAATGGTGATCACAGAATGCGGGATTGTCCGAAGCGTGGCAAGCTGACGGCACTAGTAGCAGAACAGGATCACGAGTCTGACAAGGAAGGGCCTTCACGGGTCAATCCTTTACAATTGTTGGGGGCACTGCATGCAGGAAAGTCCAACAATAATAAGGGCTTGATGTATGTTAGTGTGCTCATCAATGGTGTAAAAGTGATGGCAATGGTAGACACTGGAGCCACTCACAACTTTGTGGCCGACAGGGAGGTACAAAGGCTCGGCTTGGACTTGTCTCCACAAGCAAGTCACATTAAAGCCGTGAATTCGGAAGCGAAACCCATAAAGGGAGTGGCCAGAGTAAAGCTAGACATTGGCTCTTGGTCAGGACCGTGTGACTTGATGGCGGTTCCTCTTGATGATTTCGATATTATCCTCGGAAATGACTTCTTAGTGGGAGCGCATGTTGCGGTCATGCCTCATCTAGGCGGCTTGTTGATTGCCGATGAAACTTGTCCCTCATTCGTGCAAGGCGTCTACGATGTTACTAAGTCGAAGGGTAAGAAATCTGGATTGCTTTCGGCCATGCAAATCGAGCGGGGATTGAAGCATGGCGAGTGCACGTATCTTGCGGCACTTGTGGAAACGAAGCCTAATGTATACCAAGAAGTGCCTGAGTCTGTGGCCGAACTGCTGAAAGAGTTTGTGGATGTTATGCCGCCCGAGTTACCTAAAGTGTTACCTCCGAGGAGGGCAGTGGATCACAAAATCGAATTGGAGCCTGGTGCAATTGTACCTGCAAAGGCCCCTTATAGAATGTCCCCAATGGAGTTGGCAGAATTGAGAAAGCAATTGGGCGAGTTGCTGGAAGCTGGGCTGGTTCAACCGTCTAAAGCCCCTTTTGGATCTCCGGTACTGTTCCAGAAGAAGCAAGACGGGACACTCCGTATGTGTGTCGATTACAGGGCTTTGAATAAGGTCACTATCAAAAACAAGTACCCTATTCCAAATGCCCTGGACCTATTCGACAAACTCTCGAAGGCCAGGTACTTCACAAAAATCGATCTAAGGTCGGGCTACTGGCAGGTCCGGATTGCTGAGGGAGACGAATCAAAAACCACTTGCGTAACAAGGTATGGCTCTTATGAATTCCTTGTTATGCCATTTGGTTTGACAAACGCACCTGCCACATTCTGCAATTTGATGAATGATGTATTGCTGGAGTTCCTGGATCGTTTTGTTGTGGTATATCTTGATGATATAGTGGTATACAGTGAGTCGTTGAGTGACCACTTGAGGCATTTGCGGGCGGTATTCTCGCGGCTTAGAGAATATCAGCTCTATGTGAAGAAAGAAAAATGCGAGTTTTGCAGGGATGAAATCACTTTCCTTGGCCATGTCTTAAGCCAGGGAAGCATCAGGATGGATGGAAACAAAGTTAGAGCAATCAAAGATTGGACTGCCCCTTCGAAAGTGATGGAATTGCGGTCTTTCTTGGGGTTGGCCAATTATTATCGGCGCTTCATAAAAGGGTATTCTCGTATTGTTGGTCCCTTAACAGATCTGTTAAAGAAGGATAGGAAATATGTGTGGTCTGATTCTTGTAACGAAGCTTTTGAGAAATTAAAGACAGCCATAGCCTCGGAGCCGGTATTGAAACTTCCTGAGTTTGAGAAGTTGTTTGAGGTCTATACTGACGCATCTGACAGTGCTCTTGGTGGTGTGATAATGCAAGACAGACATCCTATTGCGTTCGAAAGCAGAAAGTTCAAAGAGACAGAAACGAGATATTCGGTGCATGAGAAAGAAATGACGGCGGTTGTGCATTGTTTGGAAGCATGGCGGCATTACTTGCTGGGCACGAAGTTTGTGGTGGTCACCGACAATGTAGCCAACACATACTTCAAAACCCAGAAGAAATTGTCTCCAAAGCAGGCCAGATGGCAAGAATTCTTGAGCGAATTCGAATTTGAATGGGTACATAAGCCGGGCAAACATAATGAAGTCGCGGATGCATTGAGTCGAAAGATGGTGCATGACTATGTTGCTGCATTAACTTTGGTGGAATCTGATTTCTATGGCCGTGTCCAAGAGGCGGCGGCGCAAGACTCTGCATATCAGAAACTACTCGATCAGATCAAGGCTGGGGAACTTCGAAAGTATTGGATCGAGGATGGCATTCTGTATGCAAAGGGGAGCAGGGCGTATATTCCCACTGGTGCTCTTCGAAATGAGTTACTGAAGGAAACTCATGATTCACAGTGGGCAGGTCATCCGGGTGTGAACCGAATGATGGCTTTGTTGTCCAGGCAGTTCTACTGGCCGAAGATGGAACAGGATGTGGAACGATATGTGAAGACTTGTCTCGTGTGTCAGTTGGACAAGTCTGAGAGGACCAAGGAGGCAGGGTTGTTGCAGCCCTTGCCTATACCAGAGAGACCATGGCAGTCAGTCTCGATGGATTTTATCCTTGGGTTTCCAAAAGTTGGCGGGATGGCATCGATACTTGTTGTGGTGGACAGGTTCTCTAAGTATGCTGTCTTCATTGCTGCTCCAAAAGTGTGCACGGCTGAGCATGCTGCGGAGTTGTTCTTCAAGAACGTTATCAAGTATTTCGGGATACCTCAAGACATTGTTAGTGATCGGGATACTCGGTTCACTGGACGGTTTTGGACAGCATTGTTCAATCTGATGGGGTCCGATCTGAAGTTTTCCACTGCCAATCATCCTCAAACTGATGGGCAGACGGAGCGGATCAATCAATTGCTTGAGGAATACTTGAGGCACTTTGTCACAGCAAGTCAGAAGAATTGGGTTAGTTTGCTTGATGTTGCTCAATTTTCTTATAACTTGCACAAAGCTTCTTCAACAGGAATGAGTCCCTTTGAGTTGGTGCACGGTTTTCAGCCTACTGCTCCACATGTGATTGCTTTACAACGAAGTGGGGGTGCTTGTCCCGCAGCGTACAGATTCGCAAGGACCAAGCAAGAGTTGTATGATGAAGCAAAGGACAGTTTGGCTAAAGCTCAAAGGCGGATGAAGAAGTACGTTGACAAGGGCAGAAGGGATATCGAATTTCAGGTGGGGGAGAAAGTACTTCTAAAACTTACTCCTCAAATCTGGAAAAAGATAAGTGCCAAGCAGATTCATCGTGGCTTAGTTCCAAGATATGATGGGCCATTCACGGTAGTGAACAGAGTTGGCCAGGTCGCTTATAGGCTGGAGCTTCCGGACAGATTGAAAATTCATCCAACCTTTCATGTGAGTTTCTTGA
>KQ987245.1:22500-37947 GCA_001598015.1 Dorcoceras hygrometricum
TGGAATTTACAATAAATAGAAATGAAACAGAGGTTAAATCTTTAGGAATTAGTGAGGGAATAAGCAAGGCGTATGCATTCAGAACAAGTCAAACAATAAAATAGCCGTATAATAAATTAATATTTGTGACATGTATCAATGGTGATGTTTCGTCATGAACTAACAAACCAAATAAATTGCTATGACTTTTCAGGATTCTGAAAGATTAACAATCCGAGACAATGGGCACCTAATCACCAAGTCATTCATTTGTTCAGTCAGTATCCGATCAATGATCAGTAGGGACAAATAACAATCTAGAAAATCGAATGTGCTGTACAATATGATCAATAACTTGAGACATGCACTATATATGAAAACATTAGTAGATTATGAAGTTACTAAACAATTTTGGGCCCAATGCCAAAGGGCTGTATGTAAAGGAAACCAGTAGAAAACCTCACGGTAGAAGACTCACCTTCAAAAGCTACTGTTTTGACTCGGTTATCAATCCCAAGCCAAGATATTTCCGTAAAATATATATATTCGAGTGATAATACACTGGTTATGAGCGTTAGTGGGTATTAAATTTGTTGAACATCATTTCAATACCAAGCTCCGGATGCCATGCGGGACCGGACACTTCTTGCCCAGGTATAGAAAACTTGAATGATGGTTGAGTTGACTTTGGCCGTACAGAAACAGTGTTTCCGATTTCTGGCGCTATTCCAATCTTGTTCTTCATGGTTTCTGATTTTTTCGAACAGATTTGCATTATGATATTGATACACCTCCACCACCAGAAGTTTTCTGGGTGTAATATGAGTGTTGTGTAAATTTTTGGAATTGTTGGATAAGTTTGGCATTTTTCCTATTTTTGTTATCTATTTGCTTACTGTTTTTGCTTACTAGAAATTCTCTCTAAAATCCTACTGTGCAAGAAAGTGGTTCACTTGGTGTGATAAAAATGAATACAATGGTTATATTTGTAGGGAAGGTTTAGTGGGTACAGTTTGAAAGAGATATGAATGCAAGTGACCGTTTTTGTTCATAAAGTGTCATGTTTTTCCACTGACTTCTTAATTAATCATTCTACAGTTTGGAGCAGGGGGGCATGCGTATATATATCTTTGCTATGGTCTGCATAACATGCTCAATGTGGTGGCTGACAAGGAAGGAAATGGTGCAGCAGTCCTCATACGTTCCTGTGCTCCAGTCTGTGGTATGATTACGATGTTCAATAAAATAAAGTCGTAGTGACTTCATAACTTTGTTCTGTTAGCAGAGAAAAGCGTATGTTCATTCCAGAAACCAAATGAAATTTATATGTTATGCCCTATATGATACTAGGAAGTACCCTATTTCATGGTATTTAGATGTAAAATTTACTGTTTAATACAACACACTTGTTTCCATGCTAACTGTTCATGTATTAGCTCAATATCGATTTGCTTGTCGTTTTCAAAATATGTTATATTCAATAATAAAGGATTACAGGTATGATCCTATTACAACTACTGCCCTCCCGGAGATAAGTGCTCCGTTCACTCCTTACAGCTATAGTAGTGCAAATGTGTATGTAGAAATCTGCATGCCTGTCTAACTAACTAACTTCCTCCTTTATAGTTCTTGGTCCATAAGTGCTCCGTTCACTCCTTACAGCTATAGTAGTGCAAATGTGTATGTAGAAATCTGCATGCCTGTCTAACTAACTAACTTCCTCCTTTATAGTTCTTGGTCCTTTCACGTGTTCCCCGCTCTTTTCCCCCTTCTGGAATAAACCAATGTGATCTTGGGTTTCTTGTGGCCCAATGGGCCACTGTCCAGTGGATCAGTATTGGGTATAACAATACCCCCCTCTTCAACAGCAGTCTTGTCCTCAAGACTGAATTCGGGGAATTGTGAAGTGAATGCAGTAATATCTTCCCAAGTGCCCTCTTCCTGTGATCTGTTCTTCCAGTGTATGAGCACCTGTTGTACTCTTTCTCCCTGAACCTGTTTAGAACGGCGAGCTATCACCCTCTCCGGAATAAAGTCAGCGTTGAGGTCTGCTTCCAGACCCTTTGGCAAAGTTGAGCCAACAGCAGTATTACCCACAACTTTTTTGAGGCAGGACACATGAAACACTGGATGTACCTTGGAGCCTGGGGGGAGTTTAATTTTATAAGCCACCTTCCCTATCTGCTGTAACACTTCGAAAGACCCATAATATCTGGGAGCTAGCTTCTGATAGATCCTTTTACACACAGATTGTTGTCGGTGGGGTCATAGTTTCAAATAAACCTGCTCTTCCACTGAATAAGTGACATCCCTCCGATGCATGTTTGCTTGCTTCACCATGCGTTGTAGTGCCCTCTGCAAGTTATATTTAACCTGTCGAAGCAACTCATCTCTGTCCGTCAAATCCTGGGCCACAGCTGCTACGGCAATTTCTTGCGGTCAGGAATTAATTAGCTGTGGTGCTTTCCTGCCATAAACAATCTCAAAAGGGGTTCTTCCAGCTGCCGTATGAAACGCGGTATTATACCAATATTCGGCCCAATGTATCCATAATGCCCATGTGCATGGCTGCTCCGATGAAAAACACCTCAAATACGTCTCTACACAGCGATTTAATACTTCTGTTTGCCCGTCCGTTTCGGGGTAGTAGGAAGAGCTCATCCTCAACACGGTACCCTGAAGTTTAAAGTACTCTGTCCAGAATTGGCTCATCAAAAGAGGGTCTCTGTCACTGATAATGGACTTCGGTGTACCGTGCAATCTGTTAATTTCCCTAGTGAAAACGTCTGCAACCCCCCTGGTTGTAAACGGATGCTTGAGGAGCAGGAAATGGCCATACTTGGATAACCTGTCAATCACTACCATTATTACTTCGAACCCCCGCGATTTTGGAAGACCGACTATGAAATCCATGGCAATATCCTCCCAGATAGCGGTGGGTACCGGCAAGGGCTGCAACAATCCAGCGGGTTTGGTAGTCTCGTATTTGTGTTGTTGGCAGGTAGCACATTCTGCCACGAACCTTGCGACATCCGCTCTCATGCCAGTCCAAAAAAAGTAGAGGCAATCCGCTTATACGTCCCGAGAGCGCCCGAGTGTCCCTCCACAGGAGTAGAATGAGCTCCGTGCATAAGTTTTATAGGCCAACCCGAGTGCTTGGGTAGTACGATCCTGCCCTTGCGTAATAATACCCCGTTGATCAAGGTGTAAGGACCTTGTTTGTGTGCTCCCTGCAACAATTCCTGTACAATTTTTCCCAGCTTTTCATCCTGTCCTACGGCTTCATTGAGCTCCCTATATTGGACCCATTATGGTAGAGAAATTCCTGTCAACTCTAGTTCCTCCTCTTTTCTGGAAAGTGCATCAGCCGCGCCATTTTGTAACCCAGCTTTATACTTTATCTCAAATTCATACCCCATCAATTTTCGCATCCAGTGTTGCTGATCCAGCGTGGTTATTCGCTGCTTAAGAAGGCTGGTCAATGAGCGATGAGCTGTCATGACCAGAAACCTCTTTCCCAACAGGTAGTGGCGCCAATGTTGAACCGCCAGCACTAATGCCATTAATTCCTTTTCATATGTGGATTTGGACAAAGCTCGCGCGGCCAGCGCTTGCTAAAGAACGCCACCGGTCGTCCTTCCTGGGAGAGTACTGCTCCGACTCCTCTGCCGGACGCATCGCAATCGATAGTGAATTCTTGGCTGAAGTCTGGCATTCTCAAGACAGGGGTCGACACCAATGCGCTTTTCAGCATTTCAAAGGCTGCCTGGGCATCTGCATTCCACCCAAAACTATCTTTTTTCAACAGGTCTGTTAACGGGCGTGCTATCTTCCCATAATCCTTCACGAATTTTCTGTAGTACCCAATAAGACCTAGAAACCCCCGAAGTCCCTTCAAGTTAACCGGTTTTGGCCAATTCTGAACAGCTGCAATTTTTTTTTGTGTCCACTGCTACTCCGATGCCAGAAACAATGTGGCCCAGATACTCTAATTGATGCAACCCAAATTCACACTTCTTTCTGTTTAGCAGTAGTTTGTTTGTTCCCAGCGTGCTCAAGACCAACTGTAGATGTTCCAAGTGCTCCTTCCCAGTCTTACTGAATATCAATATATCATCCAGGAAAACCAAGACAAACTTCCTCAGAAAAGGTTTGAGGATTTCTTTCATTGTGGCCTGAAAGGTTGCAGGTGCGTTCTTCAAGCCGAAGGGCATTACCAGAGATTCATAGTGCCCTTCGTGTGTTCGGAAGGCTGTTTTGTGAACATCCGCGGCTCGCACTCGTATTTGATGATACCCCGACCGCAAATCCAGCTTCGAAAACACCACTGTCCCGTGTAGTTCATCCAAAAGCTCATCAATGACGGGTAATGGAAATTTATCTGCAACTGTTTTGTCATTGAAGGCTCTATAATCGACGCAAAATCGCCAACTTCCATCCTTTTTCTTGACTAGAATGACAGGGCTGGAAAAAGGGCTACAACTAGGTTGTATCACGCCCGATTGTAACATCTCAGCCACCATTCTTTCAATCTCGTCCTTCTGGTGGTATGCGTACCGGTATGGTCGCACTTGGACAGGTCCAGACCCTTCCTTCAAGGTGATAGCATGATTTTGTCGTCGTAGGGGAGGCGGCCCTTTTGGTTCAGTGAACAACTCCTCATGTAGTTGTAAAATATCCCTTAATTCCCGGGATAGAGTCCCCATTTCACCACTGGTTTGTTCTATCTCAGTATGCCACAAGACTCCACAGAATTCAACCTCAGACAGTTTAAGTAAAGATTTAGTAGAGATTACTGACCGGCTTAGGCTAGGATCTCCTGTCAATGTGATGAAGGTCTTCGCTAAGGCGAAACTCATGCGCATCGCTTCCCAATTGACCACGACTTCCCCCAACGTGCGAAGCCATGCAATACCCAGAATCAAATCCACCCCGCCAAGATTGAATACATACGCATCAATCTGTATCACGCATTCTCGTAGGTTCACCGTTAGTCCTCTGCAAATCCCCTGACAAGAAACTCTCCCCCCATCTCCTAAACACACCCCAAACCTCACTGCCTCGTCCACCGTTAGCCCCAGACTCTGTACCAGTGCGCGGGACACGAAGTTGTGACTCGCTCCACTATCCACCATCACAATCAATTCTGTGTTCATCACTCTTCCCCGTAGCTTCATGGTTTGTGGCTGAGAGATACCCCCGATGGAAAACAATGGAAGTTCCAGTGTGTTGCACTCGTGGAAAACTGGTGGTGTCCCCCCGTTTCCTTGCTCACCGATTTCTAGTTCCATTTCCTCTGGGGATTCTTCGTCCTCGTCTTCCACCAGGAAAGCCACACGTAGGGACTTGTTGGTGCACTTGTGTATTGGGTTGTATGGCTCTCCGCAACGGAAGCATAACCCTTTTTCCTTTCTATTCAGGTATTCTTGGTGGGACAAAATTCTTCCCTCCCTGAAACGACCGTTGCTCCCCCGATTAGTACTGTCGGTTGAAGATAACGTATTCTGTAGAGTGTTTGTCCTGGGAATTGAACTGAGAACCTCCTCGTTTTTGTATGTAGCAAAGTGGGCTGGATCGCTTTTACCACCAAACCTCTCGTAAGCTTGGGCCAGGCCCACCCGAGGCCTCTCAAAGGAAAGAACACCACCCATTATCGTGTCTGATAGCTTGTGTCTCCCTTCCCAGCGATGTACAACATTCCCTTCATTCGCCGCGTGTCTCACCGATACCCACGTCAACTCTTCTTCTATACTACGTGCCAAATCCATGGCGCGATTATTAGTGCGAGGCCCATGTGTTCTCAGACGTAATCGCAGCTCTTCCCTGAGTCCACTGAGGAAGTAACCGAGGCATTGGAGCTCGGGAAGATCCCCTACTTGTGCCAGTAATACTTCAAATGCTTCGATGTATTCTTCCACTCTCCGATCTTCCTGTTTCAAATAGGCTAGCAATTCGAACGGGTTGGTAGCTTTCCGCCCACTATATCTGTTAATCAGCTCCTCCGCAAATCTTTCCCAATTCCAGTTCGGGTTTCTGGATCGCTCCCTTTGGAACCAATGGACTGCCGTTCCCTCCATACAAACGTGTGCGATTTTGAGGCGTTGATAGGCAGGAGTCCCGTGGATCTCAAAGTATTGTTCAGCTTTACCCAGCCACCCCACTGGATCAGACCCGTTGAATGCTGGTATCTCAATCTTCCTCATGGCCATCCGCAATTTATATAAGTTTCTACGCGCGGTGCTCGTGTGACCCACCGATTGTTTCATCTACTTCTTCCGGTGAGTAATTGTCTCCTCGTTCTATCGGGGATTTCTCCTTCCCGCGGATCATTCTCTCCATTAATGTTTTCAGGCCTGCTAGTTCGTCGAGGCCCTTGGTTATCGCAAGCATATTCGTCTTCAACACGTCCACATCCTCCTGTATTTTGGCGACATTCTCCTGCGAAGAGATTACCAAGCGTTCCAGTGCGTCCCACTTGGCTTCCGATCGAGTAGTCGTCATCGTAGCTCCTCCTTGCTATCCGGCAGGTCGGACCAAATGTTATATTCAATAATAAAGGATTACAGGTATGATCCTATTACAACTACTGCCCTCCCGGAGATAAGTGCTCCGTTCACTCCTCACAGCTATAGTAGTGCAAGTGTGTGTGTAGAAATCTGCATGCCTGTCTAACTAACTAACTTACTCCTTTATAGTTCTTGGTCTTTTCACGTGTTCCCCGCTCTTTTCCCCCTTCTGGAATAAAACAATGTGATCTTGGGTTTCTTGTGGCCCAATGGGCCACTGTCCAGTGGATCAGTATTGGGTATAACAAAATACTACAAATTCTTATTTCCTTTTTAGTAGAAAAATATGAGAGCGGCTAGCTATTTTATAATCTTTACTTATCAATGTGAAGCCGTGTTCTACACGATTCTCATCCAGTCCACATGATGTTTGATTTATTTGGAAAAGGTGATGTATAACTTAAATTGCATGTTTTCCAAGTAGTAGCAAACTTACAGTTTCACTTGCAATTTCTCAAGGACTGAAAACCATTCAGCAGCGCCGTGGTTTAAAAACTGAGAAGCCCGCTCTTCTGACAGGCCCGGGGAAAGTAAGTGGTTGGTTCTCTGATTCAGAGTTTGTCTGAATCTGAAATTTTAGGTTTATTGTCCTTTGTTTCCTTTTTTGTTTATCTAGGTTGGTCAGGCGTTAGGAATATCAACTGAGTGGTCTAATCATCCTCTCTTTACTCCAGGTATGTAATGATAATTGCTTTTAAAACTAGTACAGAATTCTGAAAGATTTAAAAGAGCATGAGATATGTAGGTGGTTTAGAAATCTTGGATGGTCCAGTTCCAGAAAAGATAGTTGTTGGTCCGCGAGTTGGGATTAATTATGCTTTACCCGAGCATGTCAATGCACCTTGGAGGTTTGCAATAGCTGATACTCAATGGATAAGTGCACCTAAAAACACTCTTAGACCTATGATAGTCAAAGAGAAGGAAGAAAACCCTTTGTCATGTTTATGTGATCGTCTTTCCCTTGAATCAAGGCCGTAAATCTTAATGAAAACTATCTTTCTATTTGAAGAACTTGTACGTTGTCTTGCAGTGTGTCCTTGAGGATAAATGTCGAATTTAACATTTCTTAGCTTGTACTTGTGATTAATTGAAATGTGATTATAACAATGTTTGATTGATAGAATGATTCATTTCTTACAAGAGAAAAACAATAGAAGAAATAGATTGCAAATGTATTGGATGGAAGTAAGGATCATGGGTATTGCTGTCCATATTTTTTACCCACTAAACAAATACGTGACAGTCGGGTAGTCATAGAGATGCACGCGAAGAAAAATACACCAATCCTAACCCAAATATTTTACACTCAGGGATCCCAAAGACTGACAGTCCCAAGAAGAAAGAGAATTGGACGCCAAAATCTTGTAAAAGCTATTCATACACAATCCAGCTATCATCGCAATGTTAAAAGAATTTTTCAGAAAAGCACATGGAAAATACCATTACTACATTAGTATTTTGATTTTTTCTCCTTTTACACTTTAGTCTTTACGGAAAAAAGTTTCATGTCCATAGAAAACATTGTTCACTTCCATTCTTCAAGGTCCATGCAAATGGAACTCAATGACAGTCTCAAATCAATCGAATTATTAAAGAAAGAAAGGGAAATAAAACTATGAGGTATATAGACAGAGACCTACTGCATTAGAACCATGAATCCTGTAAAAATTGCCCAAGACACCTGTGTCAATTTTGAAGAAGAAGAGGAAGCTATCTGAATGGTAAAATTGCAGTTGGCCTGAGAGATATTTTGATCAGTCACCATTGCTAGGCCCTCAAAATTACAGGCCGAGTCTTCTTGATTTTTGACCTGGAAATACATATTAAACGCATAGGAAGCATTACCATTAGCATCCAATCCATTGCAGGAAGAACCATATCCAAGGCTAGTGCAGTCTGACCATGAACAAGCAAAATTTATGTTATCACCGAGTTTACTCAAATCCTTGGCATCTGGCCGAAACATGCACCATTTGTTAGGAAGATAATTTACATTTTGAGCACCCACAAGATACTTGTCTTGTAGCTGCCCTGACAAATCCATAGGAAACTTAGGTTGCCCATCATACCTAAAGATTCCCCAATGGCGCTCAAAATTACCTGGAGCTACACTTTTTATATCCTCATCAATAAGGCCAAACAGATAGACCTCAATATAGCCAGGGCGAAGTGGGGTTCCTTTATTAGCAGCAAGTCTCGGTAAAAGCCCTCTGTAAAACCTCAAAGCAAAATTTTCATTTGCATTCCTGTCTCCGTTGGTTGGCCACCCCACCTCCCCAACAATAATGGTCATATCACCATATCCAAGAGCTCTGAGGGCAGAAACCAAGGTGTCAAAGTTGGCATCGAAGACATTGGTGTAGGGAATTCCATTATCAACAATGGGATCGGCCACCCCATCGAAGAAGGCATAATCAACAGGAAAATGTTCGTTGGCATAAAGACTCAAGAAAGGATATATATTTACAGTGAATGGCGCTTTATTTTGGTTTAAGAACTGAACAATTTGAGTCATTTGACCAATGATATCTGTCCGAAATCTTCCAGCAGATGGGAAAGGTTGATCAACCGGTGAACCATAAACATCAGCATTCAACGGGACAGTTGCTTTTATGGAGTCCCCAAATCCAGCGTCATTTAGAGCATTCTGAATATTTTGGAGAGCTGGGAAGGTTGTGTTCAGAAATGAGTTGTTATATGATGTTAGGAAAGGCTCATTGCCTACAGCCACATATCTGTTTAATGTCAAAGAAGCAACAAGTTACAATAGCAGAAAAGCTATAATAAACTCTCTAAAAGTCTAATTCAGATTAATTGTATTGAGAAACCGTAATAATAAAATTGAAGATGTAAAGTTTGAAAGAGAAGAATCAAGATAAGGAACCAATCACCGATTACTATAATCAACTCGCATTTATAGATCTGAAAATATAGAAGCCTCAAATTCGTCAACTAAGGATATCTTACCACATAGCAATCAACTTAGAAGCATGGGATTCATGGTAAGATTGTAACATGGTAAGCATCAAGTGACACGGCAATCAATTTTTCAGAAAGTTAACCACTTGAACTTAGATTTGATAAACATAGGACATGGAAATTCTGGAGTAAGGTGAACTGAAAGGATGTAAGATAGGGAGAAAAATCGAACTTGATGTTGACCCCGCCCTTGTAATTGTAGCGCGTTATATTGCGTTTGACCCACTCTTTAGCTCGATCATAGCTGCCCATTGCAGAAAGCTGATCATTGGGGATTGCGACCATGACTTCTATGTCTGTACCAGCCAAAGCACTCATGGTGGACAGATCTGCATCAAACAGTTTCGCCTTCTTTATCCCATTGTCTTTCAGTATTTGCACCACCACCTTGGGCTGCAACTTGTGAGATGCCATGGTCCCCCAGTTCACACCAAGGCCTTCCACAACAAACCCATCATCCAAAAGAGCCCAAAAGGAAATTAAATAAAAGAAAAAAGAAGATCCTAACATAGTGTTTTAAATATAAACGTAATCGAACAATTTTCTGAGCAGACAAATGATATCCTGATTTAAAATATCTGAATCCACGGAAGAACAAGATCCCCCGAGAACTATACGTGAGGGAGAAAAGAAGAGGATAAACCACTAAAACTTTTCTCTGTTGGAACTAAAACAAGATAGAAAGACGTTACATGTATCTACGACAACCAAACTTTTTGAAAATGGAACCAACGAATTTGCGATGTGGAAGACTGGAACGTGCGTGGACCAAGTTGTGTGAACTGTAAGCCATGGGGCCCATGAAATTAGTGGGGAAATTATTTTAATTTTTTAATTAAATGGCAACTCAAGTATACAAAGGAATTGTTTGCACGCCTCCATGAGATTAATTAATCCCATCAAACCCACTTATATCATATTCATCGAATCATATATTAATCAAATAATTAATGAAATTATAATATTTCCTCTAAACTTTTTATTTATATATAATATAATTATAAAAGAATCCTAAAATTATATAGTCGAACAAAACATATTATCTATCACTTATGTAATGTGTCAATGCCTATGGTTTTTGGTTCCCATCAATTTTCCACAGGAGGTTATAGAATATTGTTATTCCACATTAATAATCTCTCACCTGAATATTTAGGTAGAGTAAAAAAAGATACTATTATCCTAGAGTTAAACATATGTTACAATTTAAAAACCAGGTGTATCAATTGAGCCGAATTGAAATCAAAATTTTTAATCGAAATCCTCCCCAGTCCCCCTCCCTTCTCAATTAAAATAGTTTCTGTCTAAGTGGACTATGGATGTTTACCGAGCGGATTTGTTGTAACTTGTAGCCACAGCCGGCCACTTTGCCCGCATTTCCTCTCCTTCTGAGCTTGAAATCTTCAAATTTAATTATTATCCATCCATACCTTCACTAATGGCCACTTTGCCGATCAAAATCGGTATTCTGGGATGTGCTGACATAGCCCGAAAAGTGTCACGCGCAATTACTCTATCCCCCAATTCAATCCTCTACGCCATCGGCAGCCGCTCCTCCCAAAAAGCCTCCAAATTCGCTTTAGAAAACGATTTCCCCGATTCAACGAAGATATATGGATCTTACGACGCTGTATTGGATGATCCGGAGGTTGACGCGGTATATATACCGCTGCCCACTAGCCTCCACGTTGACTGGGCAGTCCTGGCTGCCCGCAAGAAGAAACACTTGCTTTTGGAAAAGCCCGTGGCGCTGAATGTGAAGGAACTGGATTTAATCGTAGAGGCGTGCGAATCAGCTGGGGTTCAGATCATGGACGGCACCATGTGGATGCATAATCCCAGGACTTTTAAGATGAAGGAATTTGTATCTGATTCCTCTCTGTTTGGGGAACTGAAGTCGGTTCGTTCATTTATTCGCAGCAAAAATGATTGATAATTAGCCGTGACGATACAAGTGTTATTTGAGTGCTCTACATTCATTATATTGTACTTGATAATTTTCTTGACTCTGTAAAGGTGTGACAAAATTTGGTGGGTAACCCCACTCATTTTAGCTAAGTAAATATGCAGAAGCTTCCTTAGAATTTTTTACTTGATAATCATATTCGAATTCATGTCTTTCTGCTCATGAGATTTCTTCACTTTTACCTATATGCAATCAAAAAGCAAGATTAGGAGCTATAGCACCAATTCAACGACTGGAATTCTATAAATCACAAGAAACATATGAAAATATTAACACATCAGAGTTACTTTCAACTCTGGCAGGTGCCCTATCTTTCAGCCATTTTATTAGATTTGTTACAAACTTTATCACTACATTAACTGAGATCTGTTTCTTGCGACTTTTATGCTGTGTCATCTGTTTAACAGACTGATTGTCTTCACCTTAAGGTGGATGGCGTGGAGTGACATGAAGTCACAAAACAAAGGGCGTGGCTTAGACTGGGTTGTTAACTTTTCATTTGTTTCACAAACATCTGTATAAATATCGTGGATGTGAAACCTAATTGCGTACGCATTTATGTAATTATGTAATTGTAAGAATGGTGGCATTGGGACAAGATCCTTTTTTTCATTCCAGTTTGATTCGATTATCCTTTTGAACTGCATGCTATCAAATCCACATACAAACACTATCACGTGAAGTGATGTAATTTTTCACTTGCCCGTAATATCCTTGATTTTATGTGAATATCAGGATTCTATCCTTTTGGTGCAGGTTCATAGCTGCTTTACATTTTCAGCTAATAATAACTTCTTGGAGAATGACATTCGTGTCAAAGTGGATCTTGATGGTCTTGGTGCTCTTGGAGATGTTGGGTGGTACTGCATCCGGTCAATCTTGTGGGCTACTGATTATGAGTTGCCAAAATCAGTACTTGCGTTACGTGGCACTGTTGTTAACAGTGCTGGAGTCATTTTAGCTTGTAGTGCTTCTCTGCACTGGGAAGATGGAAAGGTTGCTACATTTCATTGTTCCTTCTTGGCTAACTTGACAATGGATGTGACGGTTGTAGGAACTAATGGAACTTTGCATTTTCATGATTTTGTGATACCATTTGAGGAGAAACAAGCTTCGTTTACTACAGCTGTGAAATCAGGGTTCACAGAACTTGTGACAGGATGGGAGCCGAAACCGAGCGAGCACATAGTTGTGACAGATCTTCCTCAGGAAGCTCTTATGGTGAAGGAGTTCTGTGGACTGGTACAAAGTATCAAATTTCATGGTAAGAAACCTGAGAAGAAGTGGCCAACGCTTAGCAGGAAGACACAACTTGTTTTGGATGCTGTGAATGCGTCCATTGCGAGTGGCTACACAACTGTTGAAGTCAGTAGCTAGACTACCGTACTTTAGGTGTGGTTTGTTTTTGTGCACTATTTATTGTGGTCTACTGTTGAATTGGTCAATAAAATCACCCCATGATGGCTAACTTTCAAATTGTTGTTATTCGTGTCATCACTGAAGGAAGCATTCTTGATGGGTTCTTTCGATTTCTTGTTGTAATGTTATGAACTGTATTACAATTGGATAGATTTTATTTACGTCCCTAAATATGAAATAGTTTCAATGTCATAGAATTCGCTGGGCCCTAGTAGGATTCTAGACTAGCAATTGACGCCTACCCTACCTAGGCGGGGAATAGGCATCGTTAGGCGGATTCTATGATATCAATGGAAAAATATTATACCAAAATGCGATAATATTAAATTTAAGATGAATTAAGAATTACACAATTAGTAGAAAATCATAAATTTACTTCATTTCTTTTTCTTCATGATTTTCAATAACTTGTTTTTCGTTACATACAAACTCAATAGCATCATTATATTCCTCCTCCTCCTCTTCGGATTCAAAATCAACATTGTGAAGTTCTCTGTAATGCCCAGATATTTTGAAGGCCACAAACTAGAAAGATATGAGATTGATGGATTACGATGCTATTCTATTTAACTCTGTTTGTATCGAGTTTCAGATTTTATCTATGTATTGTTTAGCTTTTTATCATTTAAGAGCTAAATTCCAGATTTTAGAATGCAATAACAGTAGAAGTCTAGTGATTCCAGCACACCAATTGAATCTTTTTGTTTTAACTAAAATGGTTCGGTTTACATATGTATCATTTTTACTTTGAAAAACAGAGCACGCTTATAAGGAATTTTGGACATATCGATTAAACGTGTTTCCCTTCAGTAGGCATTTTAAATCATATAAATATGATGATAAGTTGTTCATGCATCATTATTTTCAAATCAAATCATTTAGAAGCGGTGCTCTCTCTCAAGAAGCCGAACAAAATACTTTTAAAGTGTTTTAAAGGAAACAAGCGGTGCGCAGGAAGGTCACTGGATTTACTGCCGTTGTTGTGTTAAAGAATTCAGGCAAGTAACTATGTTTCTTGCTCACTCAGTGAAAGCATATATTCGATTCTGTTTGCATGATTATATGAGATTTTAAAGACAGGAAGATGGCTTCGGCTGTTCTTCAAAAATCAGAAAGTTTATGCTCTGTTTTATAAAGTTGCGTTTTACTGTATCATTATTTTCAAATCAAATCATTTAGAAGCGGTGCTCTCTCTCAAGAAGCCGAACAAAATACTTTTAAAGTGTTTTAAAGGAAACAAGCGGTGCGCAGGAAGGTCACTGGATTTACTGCCGTTGTTGTGTTAAAGAATTCAGGCAAGTAACTATGTTTCTTGCTCACTCAGTGAAAGCATATATTCGATTCTGTTTGCATGATTATATGAGATTTTAAAGACAGGAAGATGGCTTCGGCTGTTCTTCAAAAATCAGAAAGTTTATGCTCTGTTTTATAAAGTTGCGTTTTACTGTATTTTTGATTCAGAAAGTTTACAGAAAATGGTTTGATGATGTTCTTTTAGTTAATTCTTAAGTTTTCTTCAGAAATTCCATCGAAGTAGCTTACAAGTAGCTTATTCGATCATTTCCAGAAATTTCTTCAGATATTTTGAATTCTTCAGACAAAGGTAACCTCGTAGTTCATGGTTATCTACATGTTAAGTAGAAGAGCTGGTTCTTATACCACTGGTGATATTGCTTTGTCGAAAATATTCTAAGTATAGATTTCAGCTATTGTATTGTTTGAGTTCAGTAGTTGCGATCAGCAGTCGCACTATTTCATGTTCAGCTGTTGTATATTTTATTGTTCAGCAGCTGATAGTTCGTTCGTCAATTGTTAGTTGTACTTCAGTTGATAGTTTGTTCATCAGCTATTAGTATTCAGCAGATGCATTGCTTTTACAAATTCAGCAGATGCATATTCAGCAGATGCTTTGCTTTCATAAATTCAGCAGATGCATTTCTTTTGCTAAAACCAGCAGGTGCATTCCTTTGTTAGAATTCAGCAGTTGCGTTGTCTTCGTGACATTCAGCAGCTGCACTATTCACCAGCAGATGCATTCATTTTTATATTTCAGCAGTTACTTCATTGTCTTTACGTATGGTTGTACCGACTGATTTATGCGCTACGACATCGTTTCACTTTACATTTATTTCAAGGACCTTGCGACTGGTTCTTGTCTTGCGGCTGGTTTCTATTCGTTGCAACTAGTATTGTTCATTCAGCTGGTATTAGTCTTGCGACTGGTACTGTTCATTCTTCATTTTCTTCAGCAGATAACGGAATTTTAGAATTTGATTTCTTACTCATTTACACTTCAATTCAGATGAATCTTTCGACTTATCTGACAGATTCAACTAGCTAATTTATTCAGTTTTCATTTTCGCAAGCTTTACAGAGATCCTTTACAGTTCCAGAACATCATTAGATGAGAGAAAACCAGTAATTCGTACAAGAGAGAAAGAAAACAGATTTAGAAAGAAAAGAAAGAGCAGAACCATGTTTATGAAATGTTTTAAGTTATGACAACTAAGAGGGTCCCCAGAAGAAGGGTGAGTGACG
>KQ987245.1:37971-70852 GCA_001598015.1 Dorcoceras hygrometricum
AATGTTTAAAGAAAATGTTTTCAGAATTTGATTATGTTTTATGCTTTCAGTTTCTATCAGAATTTCCAGTTATATTATTACGCTTGTTCATTCCAAAGCGTATGCAGATTTCAGTTATGTATTCAGCTTCCAGTTTCAGTTTCTATTGCATGATTTTGCTATTCCAGATTTACCTGCTGAGCCTTCGGCTCACTAGTTTTCATTGAGTGCAGGCGATCAGCAGTAAGAGCTGGAGGGAGATGATCAGAAATGGAGGATGTGTTTATCGTGGACATCTTCCATTGTTCTTTTCAGCTTTTGATTTTGATGTACAGAACTTTGGTTTGGTTTTGTATGTCAGCAGGTTTCTAGTTTCTCATTTTGTAGAAATCTGTATGAACATTTGGTGTAAAGATATATGCAAGTTCACTTGTATTTTATCAGCTGGTATGTTAGTTCTTCACTCGTATTTTGTCAGCTGGTATTTCAGTTCCGTGTGTGTTATTTGTTCAGCAGAGGAGTTAGTTCAGCGTTTGGATTACCCTTCCATCTGATTTTCTTTATTGTTTCAATTGTTCCGCATTCAGCAGTAATGAATTGTGCTTATTCACAATTTAGTCCAGAATTTAGTAACGACTTTTATGTTTATTAAGATTGAAATTTTTTGGTCTTTCAATTCGATCCCCAAATTTCTAAATTTCCTTTGAGAAAAGTCCGGTCGTTACATTCTCTCACTCTTAAATTCGGGATTACAGATTCATTTGGTCCACTTGCTTCATCAATTATTTGTCAATTAAAGCTTTGAACCTGGTACAACTTTATTTTCTTCTCCACCATCTACAGTTCGACCTTGTGCATTTGATGCAACTTTTGCATGAACATTGACATTTCTTTCTTTCTCTCATTTTTTGTTCAACAATCTAGCATTAAATTGGACAATACTAGATTGTTCGACTTATTGACATCTAACCTATTTTTTTGTATGAATCTACAAAACAAAGAGAGTATAGGAACTACACCATGTACATGGATCATACATAAAGTTTTGTTTTTTTAAAAAAAAAAATGAAAATAGCATAAATAAAATCAAAGATCACACGGGAGACTACGCCAAAACCTCCTAGAATCAAACATCCAAGCTAAAACTCGAGAAAAATCAGAGCCGTGCATCCTAACCTGAGGACACCCTAATCTGTCTAATTTGTAGATCCATTGCAGCTTATGAGGCAAATGCTCGGAGTGTAAAGTACAATAAGAACGCTCCTGCATACCCATGTTTGCCAGCGCATCAGCAGCAGCATTACCTTCCCGGTGGATGTGCTTGAAATGAATTGGGTGATCACCTCGGACCCGCTGAATGCTAGTGAGAATGTGTTGCAGCTCCCAGTTGGTTTGATCTGAAGAAATGAGGTCCAAACCATTTTGTCTGAGTATGCGGGCTAATAGGGACAACACTAATCATTTCTGCGATTTGAATCTGTACAGCCTGTAGCAGACGGTCCCAGTTCCATTCTTCTTGGGTAAGAAAATAATCCACTAGCCTATCCGGAGGACCAGTGATATCCCAGCTTCGGAAAAGCGGACAAGATAACAACCAGACATCAAACCAAAAGCTGATGTTCCCAGATCCCGGCTCCATAATGATTGATTTAGACAAAATCTGACCGATATCTTGATCGAGAAAGCCTTGATAGAATCTTTGAAACTCTTTAAACCCAGGCCAGGCCGCCTTCCAGTTTAGGCGCGCAAATTCTAGATAAGCTACCCGATGCATCTTCTTAACCCCCCTTTGGATCCCCACGAGAAATTTGCACAAAGCATCTCGAGTTTGTGCAGAATAGTGCCCCCAGGTTGTTCAACATGGAACAGATAGGTGGGTAGAGAGCACAACACGCTCTGAATAAGTACTAGTCTGCTACCTGGAGAGAGAGCAGCATGATCCCAGCCAGTAAGATATTTTAAAGCTTTGTGAAGAAGCGGAACATTTACAACAGTATAGAATGAGCTCTTCTCATTATTAATCAATTGCCCAGAGCAGACTTCTCAAGAGAGGAGATCCCTGGAAGAACTCAGCTACAGCTCACACTAAATCCGTCTTGATTATGTCCCAACATGCACGAAAGAAAGCGGTAGAAAATCCATGCGGACTAGCCGCACTGTCAGTATTCATTAAAATACAACCTGTTTGACCTCATCCTCATCCGGGACAGCCTGCAGCACATGATTATCACCATCATGAAGCAACGAAAACATATTCTCGAAAAATGCACAATTGAGAGTTGTTGGTTCACCAACCAATAACTGCTCAAAATATCTAGCCCCTGAATCCGGAAATCAGCATAGGATTTTCAAGGCACTGATCCCTTCCCAGATGCGGAATATTCTGTTGACAGCCTGCCGTTTATTAACCATATTATGGAATAATTTGGTATTCCTTTCCCCGTCCACCATCCACTTAGCTGAAGCTTTTTGTTTCCAGAAGATCTCCTCCATACAAAGCAGCCAAGCATATTCCGCTTGAGCCAGAGAAAGCCGCTCCCTATGATCACCAGAAGGATCATGATCAAATACGAGTTTAGCCTGGGCCACCCGATCTGATGCCTCGTTCAACTTGTCAAACATATTACCAAACACATCCATGTTCCACCATTTTAAGTGCTCTTTCAACCTTTTCAGATTATGCCCGACTCTCTGGAGGCCCAACGCATCCATCGGAAGATTCCAATTCAACCTGACCGAATGGAGGGAATCCGGGTGTGATATCCACATGTTTTGGAACATGAATGATGATTTGGGTTTGGGAAGGAACGGGGCAGAAATAAACAAAGGAGCATAATCCGATGTGTACCTGTCTAAATGTTCAACTTAAAAACTATGAAAACATTACTCAGTTGGCTGACAAGAGAACCCGATCCAAGCGTTTCCAAACAGTACCATTCGTCCAGGTGAATCTAGAACCAACGTAACCGGCATCAGTTAATCCTGCCACAATAATGAATTCAGTGAAATCAGTCATACTGCTCGGCCTAGAGACACTACCGTTGGAATGTTCCATCGGATCAGATATAGTATTAAAGTCACCCCCAGTATCCACGGTACATCAGCAGAGCTTTGAGCATCTAATAAACTCTCCCAAAGAATGCTTCTGCCAAGACAATCACATTTAGCGTATATCGGCGTAAGTAATATACCTTTACAATTTGATTTTGTTTTCTACTGTAAGCTCATTCAGTAGGCTCTAATTGACCTCAACACTTTTGACCTTAACTTCATAGTTTACGATTCATCAAGTTGACCTCAATGCTCTGGTCGTTGTTGTTAGCAAATACCATCATTTTGTTTTAGATCTATGATGAAATCATTCCCGATATATAAATATATATATATATATATATATATATATATATTGAGAAGATTTTACAATAGATTTTTAAGGACTGTAAATTTGGACCACCTTATAATCCATTAATAATGTATTGAGTTAGTTAACTTCAAATAGTTTTACAGATAATAATTCCATCCAATCACAATCTCAAAATACGCCATATATGTCCACATGCAATTCAAACTTGGATGTGGTTAACCCAAGAAATACAGCACTTTCAAATTCTTGAATTGACGGTATCTGGACTAACACAGCACAAGGACACTAAAAAAGAACTGATCAATGTCTTTCCAAAGAAAAGAATTGGACTGCTGTGAAGCTTTAAGAAAGGACTCCATATGGAAGAAGAGCTGCAGCAACTATTCGTCCTTCTTCATTCAATATATTGTAGGTCGAGGCAGCATTTCTCTACATTACAATTACGAGGAAAAATAAAAAAATTCCAAATTATTATCCAACCAAATCAAGCTGCCACTACCGTAAGCATGTCGTAAGCACACAAAAAGAATAAAAAATATCCACTATCTGCTACTCTACCCAATAAATGAGAGGACACGAACTAATTTTACATTTTTTATTCATTTTCACCTAAAGATTAATCACCGGATGGGTTTTCCCCCCTCCAAAACCAGTATACAAGCTTTGGGACTATAATTCTTTTAATAGGAAACAATTGTATTAATAAGAATAAGAAATTTACAGGGAGTGGACAAGAAATCAACTCAAAAAATAGCAAACAGGATTATATTGACAAAAATTAATTCTTCAATCCCTATAAAGTTCTGTCATCGAAAAAAGCTTAAAATCCCTATAAAAAATCTTAGTATTTCTCTCCAACCAAACTAACCAGCAGATACAGTGAATTACCACAACCCACAAAAGTCTATCCCTTCTGCCTAGATCGTGGCCGAAATTTACCGGGAGTAATTCTCAAATAGGACTAGGAGGAACCCATAAAGGACTCACCTCTTGGCAACAACACATCAACTTGGGCAAAGAGAGCAAGTGGGTATCTCTTCTGCATCACCTCGAAAGTAGGTAGTTTCCTAAGCATTTTGTCCACGAAAAAACTTGAACCTTGGAATAAATCGGCGTTCTCCATATGGAATGGTAAAGAGAAACAAACTGGGAAAAACTATCCAGGAAAAACGAATCCGAAAAAGGTTTGACTGAGAAGAGCCATGATGAGTCCCAAACCCATTTTCTGAAATCTTCAACTCCCTCCACCAAATTGACTCTATCCAACAACCCTATTAAAGCCCCCAAGACGTTCACTTGTGTATCCGAAGATAGTGCAAGTTCCAGAAAAAACTGGGAGTTAGGTGAGGATGTGTGAAAAAATAAAAGAGGGGATCGGCTGATTATGAGCCATAGAAATCTAATACAAAAGACGGGAAAATTTCTAAAAAGAAGAATCCCCCACCAATGATCCTTCGAAACACGATTTATGTCCAAACTACCTAAGGGGCAAAGCCCTTTGGATTGTGTCTGGATGGGAAATTTTGGGAACATAGGACTTCGAATTGTCGACCAAATCCCCAAAGGATCTACCTAAATTGGCTTGGATTTCATTTCCATGAAATCCCTTTTAACTATTTTTTTAGCAGACCTTTTGCTAGAGCAAGTATTTTAAAGCTTTAGTAAATGGAGCAATCTGGAGTTCATTTCTCTTAAATCATTACTCAAATCCACCCCTCTAACCCAAACACGATCTATGCTCCAAAATCCAAATTAGTATATCATGCAAACCCAATTAACATGTCCCTTTAAATCATATAAATTAGATGATACCATTCAGTTAGATCATATTGCTCTTGATTAGGAACACAGCATGAATTGTATATTAAAATGTAAAAAATAAAGACAAATAGGAAACGAAACCATTTGATGAAAGAAAGAGGGAGTACTTACTGAGTCAACAGCTTCCAATTTCATGCCAGTAGAACGAATAATGCTACAAAGTTTTGGATCAACAGGCTGAATGTGCCTTCCACACCCAAGAATCAAGATATCTGAGATATATGACAAAAACATATAATACAACCCGGAACATAAATATTAACGGATAGCACATGAAGAGCTCATAGCACTGGGTTCCGAACATATCATAAATAATATGAGTGCAAAAAGAAGAAATAAAAGTAATTATAACTACTAAATAAAGTTTCTGCTTTTATTGGTACTATTTGCATCATTTTCTAGACAGAGGTTTTCTCAAACAGAGAGTTGAGAACAATAGTCTAGCATGTGAGACGACGATAGTCCTACAAGGCGTCTTGCTTTCATTTCTGAAATGAAATGAACAGAAATGCATGACAAATCAAAAAATTTTTAACAAGAACAATAAATCTTGTTTTACTAAGACCATAAATTCATATATCTTGTCATCACTAGTGGCATGTGACAAAATGTAGAGCCTGCAAGACTTAAACCTAAGTAAACAGAAAAAAAAAAGAGAGCATATTCATAATAACAGAACAGCTAAATGTGACACAAGTACTGAATTCGGATGAACAGTTTGCGCAGAAAATGAAACTGGAGGAATTTTAGGAATTACATGGACATAGCACAAAAAGCACATGAACTTGGGTGGCCCACAGAAGTTTGGGCATCGGTTACAGGGTTGATGAATGAGATGCCCTCTTGGCATCCCTTCTGCTAAAGTTGAATGCAATGTCCACGTTGCTAGAGCAAAACACCGACTTTGTAGCCAATTGTCAAAGAAAAATATACACACACATGCCCACACCCATATATATATATATATATATTATATATATACATAAACATACACACACACACACATATATATGCATATGTATATGTATGTTTATGTGTATATGTATATGTATATGTATATGTATCTATATGTGTGTATACAAATATGTATTCAATTTGATCACTAGAAGATTTGAGCTTCATATTGACATGCTTTTGTCATGTTAGTTGATTTTAGTCTGTCGTGCAACAGTTAAAAGTTGCACAAATTGGGCTGTTAGATTCGAAACACAATGGTATATTACTTTCTGGTAGGGTAGTCCAATTGAACGACTTTTTTACAATTCTCAACAAGTTACAAATTCGAAATGAATCGGATGGTTATAGTAGGACCAAGGCATTGTAAATGTCGCAAAATGATTGTTTTAATCGTTGGTACAACAGTTTTCGATTGGTATATGTCAATGGTTGACTTGCAACATAATAACGGGAGAAGGAAAACACCAATACCAAAACGCTCTCGTACACAAATATCTGTTGATTTATGATACGCTGGTTATTGAAATAAATCATGAACATAAATGACTTCACTTGATAAACCTGCTGGTAACAATTTTCGTGTGACTCATCCTGTTGTGTATTTTCAGTCCCCATGGTGGGGCATCTCATGTTGCTACATTTTTAGTAGGGTTTATCTTTCAATATTGTGAAAAGTCCACCTTAGATTCGTGATTCAGTAATACCATACTTGATATCACAACCTAAAAAATCGGAGCTAATATGACCTGTAAAACTGGTAAGCACAAACTCATGCTTCTTTAGATTCAATAGTCCTTTTCATACACAAATTTGTGGTCATTTATAAATTATACATGCATTAATGCGTATTGAGACAAAAAATTTATAGTAAGGCTTACATTTATCTTAACAAAAAAATACTCTTGAGAATTCTCACCTGGTATTGGCTGCACAGTCTGGAAAATAGACAAACTGTTGAAAAATCACAGAAAACTAGGTCATCACGAAAACTGAGTTTGGAGGAACCCCAGACTAGAAAATTTACTAATATAGATAGTATCTATGGGTCTACTGGAGCTACCCACTTCGATAATTTGAAAAAGAGTTTGAATGAGTACAGCTGTGAAATCCAATGTTTACCAACATTAGAGACATAAAACTCCATTGTATAGTTAAGAAGCCTGAATATTGAATTTCAAGCACTAAAAGTAATTGACTTGTTTACAGCACATAATACATGGCAGAAAGGCCGATACATATTAATTAAACTCTAAAAATTTAGAAACATTCTTTTTCCTTTTTCCAGAACGGTCATCTCACGAGAAATAGAGAGACAATTTTCAATTGGCCACTCTACCTCGGCAGAATAGCTAAAAGCCAAAACAAATTCCTGCTGGAGAGTATGGTTACAGATGAAGCTATTCATCTTGGAGAAACTAATACTATACCAGAAATAAAACATGTGTTGAAGGAAATTTAGAAAGACCTTTCAGCAGTAATAAGGAAATTTAGAAAGACCTTTCAGCAGTAATATCAGAGAATTTCTTTGGGGCCCAAGACATTACAAGGTTCCCCATACATATCAAGCTACCTTCATACTTGACCCCATTAATTTTGAATCCAGAATCATCAATTCTGTCAGAACACAACAAGACATAAGGAATCAGTACCTCATTTTACACAAACTTCTTTCTTTCACCTATTCAGAGGTTCCTGCCAAATGTTTTGGTAGACATCAAACACGAAATAAAAAAGCATGCTGCCAAAGACAGATGATTGGTGGTGGAAGGAATTACTCTTGGAAGCGGAGCTGGTCTTCGGGTATATTATCGATGAGATTTATCTGATCATAGATGGAGAAAGCTCTTCGCAGTGACGGCAAAAGATGCCTTCGCGGCGGCGCTTCTTTTCGTAAAGCTTGCATCAGCATCGGCAGCGCCGCCGCTACTCTTTGTCTTGCCGCCATCTTCCGGCGATAGGTGGTCCGGGATCGGTAAAATGATTAAAAACTTCTCAATATTAAAGATTATTATTTGAACCTGATCCACCTCTCAGCTTTATATAAATTGTAATCAATGCTGTAAGTTCTATAAATAGAGTGTAACAATTTCATACATAGTGATATATATTTGGTACTTTATATTCAAAGTGCACTTACTAAATCCAATTCACCTATATTTTAAAACAAAAATTAATTATCGATTTAACAGAATCGGTTACGATTTAATTCGGTTTTATCGGTTGCTTGCTGAGAGTAAACATTCGACATTTACACCTATGATCAATATATATTAAATGGACAAACTTGGTCCCAAATATCATAAATATACCTAATGTTTATTACTACCAAAACATGTATAAAATAAATTAAATTAATATATCAGAACACCAGAAACAAGTCCTAAATTTGCTCATCATTTTATTTTATACATATAATGGAACAAAGTCTACATATGTCTAAATTCACCCAACAAAGTTTCATATTTTGCCACAATTCATATATGAGGTTGTGGTTTATTATGGTCACATTAATTGTATCTATTATGAAATAATTAGATAATTGATATTATTTATTAGTTGTTGAATGTCTAAATATTAAATGAAGTGATTGGACATTTTTTTATTTTAATAATTTTAGTTGCCTATAAATACGCTCGTAATCTTCATTTTAAATTACACACAAAAATATACAAATTCTCTCATACTTTAATTCTCTCTATATTAAGGAAATTATAGAGAAATAATAATTTCCTATTAAAATAAAATTGAAGAGTTTATTAAGGGGATATTCAAATATATTACCAAGGTAATTATTAAATTTATTTTGTTAATATTCCTTTTAATTTATAACACGTTATCAGCACGATCACTAAAATGTTTTTTTATATTTCAATGTATAATATCATGTAAATGGGTCACTGACACATCATTATATTAACGTGATATGATTTACAAATTTCTATTGTTTTATTATTGTTAAGAATAAAATTTAAGTTTTGGTGATAACAAATTCAAGAACTCGAACAGATTACAGCAGTACGATGAAGAGCTGAACAGAACAAATTTTAGGACGTCACAGACTAGCTCAGAGCGCGTCGATCAGCTAAGAGCGTGCAGGTCAGATCAGAACGACATATATCAGCTCAGAGCATGTCAACAGTTTACGGCGACGCATTCAGCTCAGAGAAAGCAAAACAGTTTACAACATAGGTATTCAGCTCAGGACGACGCAGATCAGCTCACAGCAAGTCGAACAGCTCAGGACGTCGATGTTCAGCTTAGAGCAAGTAGATCAGTTCAGAGAGTCGCGATCCAGCTCAGAACAAGCATATCAGCTTAGAGCATCGTCATTCAGTTAAGAGCCTGCAGAACAGATCAAAGTGACTCGAAACAGATCAGATTGGAGCTAAAAATATTTCTCTCGCCTAAAAAATTTGAAAAATTCGTTTTTGATGTGGAAGATCAGTCAAAACTACAACAACAGAGTATACTCAAAATTTTGAAAAAAATTACACCATGCTCTATACCATTTGTTGGTCCAAGTACGAAACGTTAAGATAAAATATAAATTGGAGAATAAAATTGGATATCAAAATTTTTTACTTGAAAATCCTTAAAAAAAATTATTAGATAAAAAAACACGGTGACAGTGGGAGCGTTGAGTAGCAGCGTAACGAGAAACTCTGGATAACAGTATTACATATCCTCAAACAATAGAGAGCCCAACATTCAACCTGCTTCATGATTAGATATGAACAACAAAACAGGAAGTAACTACTTCACGTAATAGACCTTTGGTTGAAAAGAAGAGAAAGCAACTCGAGGGTTTTCTGAAATATAATGTAGATGCAACAATCTTCCAAGAGCAAGGAGTTTTTGGATATGGTGTCATTATCCGAAACGATCAAGGATTTATACAATGTTTGTCAAGATCAGTGCAAGGAAATGTTAAACATGAAAAAGACGAAGGAATTGCCCTACGTGAAGCACTGATATGGACAAAAAACCTTGAATTGGACCATGTTATTTTTCGAAGGAAATGAGATATAAGTCATAGATAAGATTATGTTAGTTACAAGAAATAATTCTTATTTGGTGTGTCATCCTGGACGAATACAAGAGTTAGTTAACGTTAAATGTCAAGCTAACACTCCGACTACATATGATTTAGTTATATGTTCCTATAAATTTGTAGACGTTATCATTTGGACCGAGTTCATCCATGAGAACTCATTGATGTATTATTATATTGAAAATGAAAAATATATATGTTAACAAATGTTAATTTAATCATGTCTAGGCTTACGTATCCCATTTCTCTATAGGGTATTGATGGCATCGGAACGGAAGCAATCACGGCGGCGAATCTGCGCCACCGGCTGCGGTAGGCCAGTTAACGTATGTCTGTGTCACAATCTCCCTCGCAGTCTCATTGAGAGCAGCACGCAAATCGTCATCCTCCATCACCCACACGAGCAACGTCACAAACTTGCCACCGTTCCTCTCCTCTCGAAATGCCTAGCCAACTGCCACATCATCGTCGGACGAAAATTAAGGTATGGAGATTCCACTCTCCTAGATTCTCTCCACGATCAAACACAGCCCAATCGCCGAGCCCTTTTTCTGTTCCCTGGTAAGATTCGAAAACAGACTGGCTAAATCTTATGCAATTCGTTAAATTATTATTATTATTTTTTAAAAACTTCTGTTCCGAGAAAAATCGGTAGAGGTAGGGATGTACTAGCGTGGAACTTGAATGTCTGGATGCAAAAGGTTCATGCTAATTAGAATTTAGATTTATATGATTAAGAAAGCATAAGAATTTTTTCTTTTAAGTTTTTCAATTTCCACTTACCTGAAGAAAGAGGTGTCAGGTGTAGCTCTATTGTGTTCTCTTTAAAAAAAAACCTTGAGAGATGAATATGTAGATGATCTTTTGCTTCCAAGTGCCATGGGATGTTATGACCTTTACGTTTTTTCTTACTTATTCTCCATTCTGTTGTAACATTTTGGTGCCCACACATGCGAACATGAGCATATGCACATGTAAGTTAATTGCAGAGCATTTTACAGGTTCGGATGCCTTGGCTTTAGCTGACGTCAGTGAGGGACGATCCTCTGTTGACTATGCTGATGAGAGTCGTCACGTTTTGATTGCTTTTGATGGAACTTGGAAGCATGCCAAGGAGATGCTGCTTGCAAGTCTACCGTTTTTATCCAAGTTTGCCATTCAAGTTTGTTTAGGTTTTGATGATAAAGTTGACGGTGATAGTATTTTCAACTCAGATCTGATTCTTAGAAAAGAACCATTTTCTGGGTGTATGAGTACGATGGAGGCAGTTGCGAGGAGTTTAAGAATCCTCGAACCAAATGGGATCGAGATTGAATCTAGTATAATAGCGGTTTTAAAAGCCATGGTTGGTTTTCAGGCTAGTTTCTTGAAGTCGAGGCATAAATGAAATGAACAAACAATCTCTTTGGATGAACGGAGAAGATGGGAGCTCTGACTTGTACTGTTAAAGAAATGTTTTATCTTGTGACTTGGTCATAAGGTTTGATATAACCATGTAACTGAACTTGAGGTTAGCAGTAAATAGCGTTGGCGTAACCACTATGTTAAGGTACAAACAATCTTTCATAACCATTATATGATTGATAAAATATATGTGTTCTATCCTGAGTATCGAACTTTCACGTGAGGGAGTTGGTCCCAGATTAAAACTATTTTCTTGAATATGGTTGGTATTGATTACTGCTATTCATACTTACACATGATTCTTTATTGAAGTGCTGTACTTGAGTGGGTGGGTGAGGGGGGGGGGGTCCGTCTTTGCCTCCATGTTCGAGTTTACTTTGAACGAGCCTTGGATATCGTAAGTTATAAGCTTTTGGCAGAAGCATTTTGTCAGCGCCATTGCACTAGGTGAAAGTCGAAACAGCTGCTTTTGTTTCTCTACAGTAAGCATCGGTTGTACATGGTTCTTATGCGATCACGCGGAGCTCCATTGGTTGTGAAAAAATCAACTTTAAAATGATTGATCGAGCAATTTCTCTTTTACTCCAATTGTCGTATATTTGAATTTTTATTAATCAATTCAAAGAAGAACCATGGACGGAATTTAATAAAGTTGATCATGTTAAATATTAAGCTGCCGTGAAACAAGAGAAAAATAAGAGGGTCACTTGTATTTTGAGCCTCTGGGGCTTTCGTGTAAATGCCATTGTCTTAAGTATTTTCAGTGTAAAGTCTCATCGGCCAAACCGTCAGCTTCTAATCTGAATCTCACTTTTTGCGAGATATTGATGATATCAATGTTGTTATGCATAGACATATCATACACTTTGATTTGTCGGATCGTGAATGCCTTAAATTAAATTAAGTTGACAGTTAAAATGCATAACGTCGTATATAATCAAGAAATTATATGAATAAACGTACGTAATTCACAAATCCAAATAAATTTATTGTGATACTTGACGATGTGTCATCCGTGAAAGGTTTTAATTTAATCATTTCATCAATTCAAGTTAGAAGATTTCGGTTTCTTAAAAAAATGGCAATACAAAACTCTGTACCAAATTTATCAGTTCCTCACGCACATTTTTTTGCAGAGAGTATTTGACAAAAAAGAAAAAATTAATACATCCGCATATCCTGGACAAATCACCTTGAGCTCATTGTCACCTCTTTTATGTGAATCTATATAATCCTCTCTCTATTCGTCCAACAATCTCATGCTTCTTCCCGTGTATATATACTGTGAAAGGAAATTGTACAGACGTTCTCCATCCAATCACAAAAGCCCAGAAAAGTTGAAAGCAAAATAATTACCCAGTGATTTTTTTTTAAAAAAATAAAATTAGATCTTTCTCACGACTTTTATTCCTTTCGACAGCTCTGCGTGCCGTTCTCCCTTCCTTTAAACCTCTCCCTTTCTTTCCTTTTTTTCCCGGAAACTCTTTTTATGACAACCCTTGGTCCTCGTCGCTTTTCGTAGATTTGCCAAGGAAGTTATACGATAATAAAGTTCTTTCAAAGGTTCGGTGATTGGTGTATCTGAAAATGTTTTTTGGATCTAGTTTGCTGAATGATCTGCGGGTTCTTAGCTTTGTTTATATGTTTCTTGTTTGATTTAATTTCTGTGATCTGAGCTATTATAGGTTTACCCCTGAAACTGAAGGATGTTGAATTACGTTAATTTCCTTCATGATAAGACAAATAATCTGAAAAGATGCCACCTTCCGATGATATCGGTTCTGCATAATGCTAAGCTATCAATGGTCTTTGTTGATTACCGATTCTTTTGTAATTTTTTGGTGCCATTATAGAAGTTTAATTGTATTCGTAGATTGTCATGTGGAGATTTCTCTCATCACCAAAGATTTTGATGAAAAGTTGGGTCCTTTCTGATACGTGTTGTTTTATTTAGTTTTTCAAATAATAAGATAAATAATATTATAAATTGCACAATTTATCCATTTGGTGGTCAAGATTTGTGAAAATTCTTGAACCGTTTTGATTCTTGATTATGGTAGTTGATGATAAACTGTTGTGGATTCTTAATTACCTATAGTTTTAGTTGCCAACTAAGGCCTACCATATGTAAGTAGATCAATATCAAAGTACTTCCCTGGGAGCACTTGGCAGACCTATCAGTATCAAGACATGGGAATCTGGCAGTAGAGCAAGCCCATGTGAAAATGTAGAGGGAGAGTAAGGAGCTTAATCATTAAAGGCACCCTTTCTTTTGCTATAATGGGGGAGGATTGGTAAATGTACCATGTAGAGGTTTATCATATAGCTGCCTTTCAAAGCTTATACAACTCCTAACAACAAGGATAAGGATCTCCGGCTTTCTTTCTGCTAATAAACTACAGCATTTAATTATTCTCATGCAACAAATACTCTTAACATCAATTTGTTGTTTTCGGAAACTTGGACTTCTGGAATCCCCTGTTTTTTTCTGCATGACGGGGTGTGTGGTTAACTTAGAAGGTGACAAATATTGGCTGAAAGTATGCTATCAGAGTAGGAGTATTAGAAGTTAATTTCAAGCAATATTTGAAGTGCTTGCCTCAGGTATATCATGGATCTTTTCATAGACATTTGATAAAAAAGCAGATGTTATATATTGAGACTATCTAAGAACTGTTGATCAGCTGGAATCTTGTACTAGTAATTTATAAATGTCATAGAAATAGATGCTACCTGCCTTGTGCAATAGATATGGGCACAAACTTCGTCTTCATTATGTTTCCAAAATAGCAAGTTCCAAGGAAATGGGCTACTATATTTTACGAGAAAAAACATTCAGTTTATCTAATGGATATTTCTGGCACTAAAGTGAATTCAGCCTGGACTATAGGTTCTCGTTATAGCATAGTTCAGTCATGGTTTTGGCTGCTGTTGATGTTTATGAGGATATGATTTGAAATCATCTATTGGTGCGTATGTGAATGAACTTTTAATGCCAAGGCTGTGACTTCATTGTTGAAGCATGAGCTACAGGGAGTATGATTGAGTACATTATTATTTAAACCAAGTATGCTAAGAAATTTTCTAACATGGGTGTTTTTCAAAGAAATGAAAAATATTCTACAATAATATTTTCGCCGTATCCATTTTTTTTGTCATGGTGTCGAAAGGTCTTCAATGCACAAGCAACAGAGAAGTTTTAAGAAATTTGCAACACAAAAGTGAAAAATTTACCTTTTGATTTGCCATGAACCACTTGTCAATAGCATCTCAAGATTTATTTTGGGATTGATATCTAAGTTGAAGCATCTCATTCTCTCAAATAGTTGATAAAATGATGGTGAAGAGAATATGTTGGCCACAAAATGTTCAAACCTGATTGTTCTTGCTCTGATCATGCATTTTAACCATATTTTGTTCCAAGGATAAATTTTTAATTTCACAGGAACTGCTAGACAATGGATGATTCTAAAAGGCATTGCCTCTTTCGTCAAGGGAAATTATTATAATAGAAAGAAGATTATAGTTTTCCATGTTTCGAAGGAGTAGTTGGATGGTGAAGAATTGTTCTAGCCTTCACACTGTCGCACTTGATGTGAAATATCCTAACTAGCAGACAAATTTGTCCTTGATATTTTCATTCAGGTTTTTGTGGAATGTTCTCTGTGTGTTGCTCTCTCATTGCTTTTCCTATTTTTCGTGTGATGGATATTCCCTCCTATGGACGTGATATGATGACTTCAGTAATAGCTGTTTAACCTGATTTTAAAAATGTTTTATGTTTTTTACCATGTTACATTACATTAATCCTTTTGCCTTCTCAGCTGTTTGGTTTGTGGAATTGAAATAGAGTTGTCTGGATCTTGAAAATTCTGGTCTGTGTGTTACAATCTATAAAAGCGGGTTGTGTTTTGTACGATGTCTAGTTCAGTAAAAGCGCTTGAGCCAGCATTTCAGGGAGCTGGTCAAAGATTGTATCCTTTTCACTGGAGCATACTGAATCATCTAAGCAATTGTAATATTATGCCCGTATCACTTGCTTAAATCAGCATAGTTGGCGTGCTGTTTAAGTTTTGGCTTTGTCCTTTCTGGTTTGAAGTCTCTTGTTGAACTTAATACTTTTATAGAGGGACCGAGATCTGGAGGATCGAGAACTTCCAACCAGTTCCCTTGCCAAAATCGGAACATGGTAAATTTTACTCTGGAGATTCATATATTATCCTGCAGGTACTTGGATGTTTGCTCCACCTTGAATTAATAAATAGATCTACGAAATTTCCATTTGAGATGTTGATTTATTAGAACAGGGAAAATAGGCACTATGTTTTAAAATTAGATGTTGATTTATTAGAACTGGGAAAATAGGCGCTATGGTTTAAACTTTTCACTCTCAAAATTCTTATTTATGTAGACAAGTCCTGGTAAAGGTGGTGCTTATCTTCATGACATACATTTTTGGCTTGGAAAGGATACTAGCCAGGTTCCCGCCCTTATTCTTCTTCTTACCTGTAGTAGCACTTTCATCATATTTGTAACATGAATTCCTATATTATCTTAGGATGAAGCTGGGACTGCAGCCATCAAAGCTGTTGAACTTGATGCAGTTCTTGGAGGTCGTGCTGTGCAGTACAGAGAACTACAAGGGCATGAGTCTGACAAATTCTTATCATATTTCAAGCCATGCATCATACCACTGGAAGGTGGTGTTGCATCCGGATTCAAGAAACCCGAAGAAGAAGAATTTGAAACACGGTTGTATATCTGCAGAGGAAAACGGGTAGTGAGATTGAAGCAGGTACTGGTGCATAAGAACACTGATATTCTTGGAATGAACACAAAGTATATCAATTGTTTCTACATGTCATATAGGTTCCATTCTCTCGTTCCTCGCTAAATCATGACGACGTTTTTATTCTCGACTCTAAAGAGAAGATATATCAGTTCAATGGTGCGAACTCGAATATCCAGGAACGGGCCAAAGCATTAGAAGTAATTCAGTTTTTGAAGGACAAGTATCATGAGGGGAAGTGTGATGTGGCAATTGTCGGTATGAACATTTCTAACATCTAAAACATTGTCAAGGTTTTTTAAGTTCCTACAATTATGTTTGATTGTTGCGTAAGTGTAGATGTTTGTCCTGACTGTTGTTCTCCCTTTCAGATGATGGAAAGTTACAAGCTGAATCAGATTCTGGTGAATTCTGGGTTCTCTTTGGTGGGTTTGCTCCAATTGGTAAGAAGGTTTCTACTGAAGATGATATTATTCCCGAGAAGACCTCTCCACAGCTCTATAGGTAATTGTTTCCATATCCTATCATATTTGACCTCTAAAGTAGCAGCATGTAAATATGTTGAGATAATTCCATGTCTAGCTAGTTTTATATTTTGCTTTCTTTTCTGCCAAGGCGGGAAGTGAATCAGGTGGGTGAGATAACCTGCCTATTTGTAGGTATATGGCATTTCACACTATTGGAAATTGGAATCCGTTTACTAGCAACTGAAGATCCTATGGGTTGATTTTTAAGGGTAAAATTTTCCGAAAGAGTTTAGGTCTCCGATTCGGGTTATGATTACTTTTTAAGGTTCATCAGCACATGGAAAGTGATAAGAGAAAACTGCTGCTGGATCTCATACGAACTTTTTGTTATAAGCTAACTTGCTTTGTTCCTGAAAAATTGTTTCCTTTTTTTGTAACACACTTCATATATTCTGAGCTAGTGCAAGTGAGTGATGGTTTTAAATTTGTCTTATATGGAAATCCATCCTTGCCTGTCTTTTCAGCATTTTCGATGGTCAACTCAAGAGTGTAGATGGTGAACTTTCCAAGTCAATTCTGGAAAATAACAAATGCTATCTATTGGATTGTGGTGCTGAAGTGTTTGTTTGGGTTGGTCGTGTAACTCAAGTTGATGAGAGGAAGGCTGCAATTCAAGTGGCTGAGGTTAGAATCTTAGTATATTGTCTCTATACTCCGTAATTCATATAGAATTCATGGATGAAATTGTGTTCCAGAACTTTTTGACGAGCCAAAATAGACCAAAATCCACACAAACATATCAACTTATCCAAGGTCACGAGACACATTCTTTCAAGTCCAAATTTGATTCATGGCCATTAGGATCAGCACTTCCTGTAGCTGAGGAGGGAAGAGGAAAAGTAGCTGGTATGTCTGCTGTAATGTATAAGACATTTACCCAGCATGTCTCTAAGTTGCGAAATGCTGTGCACTTTTGTAGCTTTGTTGAAACAGCAAGGTGCTGCCATGAAGGGAACAAGTAAGAGTGCTCCAGTAAATGAGGATATTCCTCCATTGCTTGAAGGAGGTGGAAAGATAGAGGTGCATGTCTTGCCTTAGGTTTCCTGTTGATATGGTATTCGCTTTGTATATTAGATGCTCTGAGGCCAAATTGGTTGAATTTTTCATCATTATATGCCTTCAGGTTTGGCACATCAATGGCAATGCAAAAATTTCTGTGCCCAATGAAGAAATCGGTAAATTCTACAGTGGGGATTGCTATATTGTGCTCTACACATACCATTCTGCTGAAAGAAAGGAAGACTATTTCTTATGCTGTTGGACTGGAAAAGACAGCATTGAGGTATTATCTGTCATTGGGAGCTACACAATGAATAGAAATATTCCTAATAAAATCATACGAAATTCACATGCTCTTAGCTAGCCTGAAGATTGAATCACCGAAACTTGGTTTCTGATATTCAGGGAGATCGAAGGCTTGCTGAAGAATTGTCCAGCACGATGTATAACTCACTGAAGGGAAGACCAGTGCAGGTATTAAATCACCTCATCGTTTCCTCATTGGACAATGCTGGGTAGAAAGTTAACTGTATGCTTATCCAGGGTCGAATATATCAAGGGAAAGAGCCTCCTCAGTTTGTTGCTATCTTTCAAACTATGATGATCCTGAAGGTGCCCTTTCAATACTTAATATGACGAAAGAGATATAATATGCATACCACAGATAGTGAATCAGTGAAATTACCCTTATTATTGCTACTCATTTCACTAGGGCGGACTGAGCGCTGCCTACAAGAACTATATTACTGACAAAGGTTTGAACGATGAAACATACACTGCTGATGGTGTTGCTCTCTTCCGCATATCCGGAACTTCTCGACACAACAATGCAGTTATTCAAGTTGAAGCTGTGCGTTCATCAACTTTTTTGTCCCTAATGCTGTTAAACCTTTATGGCATTTCTTTGCTTAGCACTCCCTCTAGAGTTTAAGAAAATCAGTTACACAGTTGATATCTAATTCTGTTATCTTCTTAGGTTGCAACGTCGTTGAATTCGAATGAGTGTTTTCTACTGCAATCTGGATCTTCACTTTTCAGTTGGCATGGTAATGAAAGCAACTTTGAGCAGCAACAGTTTGCAGCCAGAGTTGCAGAATTTCTGAAGGTAGGCAAAAGAAGAGACAATCTTTTTATCTTTGCTTTCTTGTTGAAAATAACTGCAGCATCAACATAATTATCCAGCTTGGACAACCAAACCAAGTGAAACAAAAAGAATGCCATCAGTGCATGGGAGTGTGGAAGACTTCTTTACCAATGTGAAATCTGAACATCTGTCTAATGACGTATTCTTTGGTTTGAGATTCCTTTTGAGTTTTGATTACCAGAATTCGAGTCTGGCCTTCCTAATAGTCACTTACAATCTATCTCTTCATCTGTTTTGACATATCTTTTTTACTTGTTAAAAAAACTCATAGCCAACTACATGATCACTATTATCATATCGACCCTTTGTATTGGGTTTCAAGTAAAAACCACTATTTTTGTCCTGGGGTTTTTGTCACTAACGATTGGAGTATCTTCTACTTTTCTGAGTCACAATTTGGAATTTATTTTACTCTATTTTGTTATCTCAGCCAGGATCAGCTGTCAAACACGTGAAAGAAGGGACAGAGAGCTCATCCTTTTGGTTTGCCGTGGGAGGAAAACAGAGTTACACCAGCAAAAAAGTATTTCCTGATGTTGTGAGAGATCCCCACTTGTATGGGTTGTCTTTTAATAAAGGTAGAGAAATCTTTTATGCTATGAAAGAATTAGTTGTTATTCCCTTATAACCGAGTTTTCTTGTGTTGAAATTCTGAGTACTAACCTTTGGCTTCTTTTTGTTAACATTTTTTGTGATGCGCATGCTTCCATGTGGACTCAGGAAAGTTTGAGGTATACACTAAATGTATTTTTTGTTTTCAAGTTTGCTATAAGGTATTTCTGATTAGTAATGCATGCATTACTATATTTACTTTGTATGCCAGGTTGAAGAAGTATACAACTTCTCTCAAGATGACCTTTTAACAGAAGATATATTAATACTTGACACACATGCTGAAGTGTTTGTTTGGGTCGGTCAATCAGTACACCCGAAAGAGAAGCAAAATGCATTTGAAATTGGACAGGTATCAGATATCTGGGTTTTCAGTTATGGGAATATTTTGTTATTGGCGCCCTATTTACAGCTGAATCTTGATCAGAAATATATTGAGATGGCTTCTTCATTGGAGGGGTTGTCGCCTTATGTTCCACTTTACAAACTTTCGGAAGGAAATGAGCCATGTTTCTTCACCACATTTTTTTCATGGGATCCTGCAAAAGCTAGTGTAAGTCACATCTATCCATTTGCTCTTTATGTGTCCTTGTTTATGAGATGATTGTTGCACATTTATTTCGAATTAAGTGATCCTGCGTCGCTGATGGATATAATGTCATGTTAATTGCACTGAGAGGGAGAGATGGTTTAAAACAGTTGAAACAAAATATTTTTCTTTTAGATAAGCTGACTGGTTTGGTTGTGAGCCATTGGCATTCTTATCTCATCTCAATTTCTCGTATAGCCATAAGTGATTATGTGACATTCCTACGTAGACAAATGCTAGATGTTCATTTTCCTGAACAGGCACATGGAAATTCATTCCAGAAGAAGGTCATGTTTCTCTTTGGTGCTGGTCATGCTGTAGCGGTATACTTATATAAAAGCTACTTTTACTCGAGTTTTTTTTTCTCTTCGCCTGTTTTGTTCTCATCGTTCATTTAAAATCAGGAGAAATCCAATGGTTCAAATCAAGGTGGAGGTGGACCAACTCAAAGAGCTTCAGCTTTAGCTGCTTTGAACTCTGCATTTAAATCAACTTCGTCTCCAAAAGCTAGTTCAGCCTCAAGGTCAGGAGGAACTGGTCAAGGATCGCAGAGAGCAGCTGCAGTTGCTGCTTTGTCATCTGTTCTGACTGCTGAAAAGAAAAAATCCCCTGATGTCTCTCCTGCCCGTAGAAGTCCGCCTGTAGAAGCCAGCGGGCGTGGTATTATGATTATACCCTGTCCCCCCTCTCCCTCCCGTTCCCCATTCTCCATATAATAGTGAAATTCCTGAACTTTGGATCAAAATACCTGGCATGAAACTTAATAATTTAAGTTACCAATGGTAAATAGTTGGACAGCGTCAATTTTCTCCGATGATTTTGACCATTCTCTTGGTTGCAAATGAAGAACAACGTGGTTCATGAACTGTTAAACAGTCCCAAACAGTTCTAAATAGTTGAGTTCTATGCTTGTCAAATGCTTTTGGTAAAGCCGTAGAGGATCAGACCTATGTAAATCATGTTGTGGAACAATAGCTAAATCTGTGTTTTGTCATGCCCGTAGCCTATGGGTACCGGAACAGAGTATGCCGCTGATAACTGATGTATTGAGTTCCACTAGCAATGCCATGCATCCGTCTTTAATTTTGTGAGAGAAAATAGTCAATATCTCTAAGACAACTTCAACTAGTTTTTTTACCCAAAACTGTGCAAACTCTTGCAGCTTCGTTGAAAACTGAAGCTTCTGCAGAGACCGAAGATTGTAAAGAAGTTTCGGAAGTCAAGCAAAGTGAGACACCTGAACCCATCATAGAGTCTAATGGAGGGGAATCGGGGTCAAAACCAGATGCCGATCAGGATGAGAATGTATCTGAAACTAGTCAAAGCACATTTAGTTATGAAAGGTTGAAGGCGAAATCTGACGATCCAGTGATGGGAATTGATTATAAGCGGAGAGAGGTTTGTTTCTTGGAACTTTTATTGATTAGAAGGCAGTCAACTTCTGTCGTGTCGTGCCCAAAGTTAATTGTTGATGGCATTTAGTTTCTGAAGTAGTATCAAGTGTTCCTTAAAAGATGGGGATACTCTCACAGCCCTTAAACGTAGGATCAATATATATAATTCTAATAATATTGATATGTACAGGCCTATCTTTCTGACGGTTGATTTCCAGTCCGTGTTCGAAAGTGGAAGCAAGACATGACTGTAAAAGGAAAGTGGATCTCTTCTAGGATTAGACCAGCTTAAAATGAAATCGCCTTTTCCCCCCAACTCTTTTGCATATCTTTGTTTTGTTTGGCTTCTATACTTCCAGAGCAACCTACTTTTATTGGTCAATCTGTGTGGATCGTGATCCTAAATTTCACCGTCTGCCTCGATAATGTTGGTATCTGTTTTTCCACAAAAAAAATGCCATCAATCAAGGTTCCATGGTGTGTCGAGGCAGATGAAATTCTTTGGTTTGGTTGGTATGTAATTGTTGATCTGTGAATCTTCATAGTGTTTGTGTTTCATCATCTGTACTTATTTGCAGGAGGGTGTAAATGTGTTTGAGAAGTTCAAAGATATTTTGGTGTAATGGTGAATGTCTTTGGAGTTTTATGGTTTGGTCTGTAATCACTTCTCTCTGTGTGGTGATCTGACCCTCGTTCGTGTATGGATGAATGTACCAATGTTTTGTATGATTTCTTTGTATAATTTAAAATATTATAAGTTGCTTAGTTTCAAAAAACAAAGCACTGAAATATGTACATGTGGACAATCAAAACCATATATAATTAAGCATGACTTGAACATATTGTGGGTACCAGTAATAAATAATTTTCTAATTTTTTCTTCCTTAATGAGCCGCACAATTATTGTTTTGGCGTCTTTTACATTTTCTCTCCAGATTCCTGGTTTAGTAGAAACTAGAAAGTTTCGACTCGGTTTATAGCAAAACCCTTCTCTAGGTTAAAAAAAATTTAAGTGGTCAATTTTTTTAAAAATGTTTATATAGTTATTTATCTTTAGAAAAATTTAATCTTTATTTTTTAAAATCAAAACCATTATCTATTTAAATGTGCTATGGCTTGGTTTCAAAAAATAACGAAATATGTGTGTCGATACATTTTTTAACTAGTATATGGTTTTTAAAAAATGTAATTATAAATAATAATAATAATAATAATAATAATAACAGCAATAACAAGTAACGGATAGGTATTGAATGATTTTGAAACCTTATATATTTCAAAATGAATGCATGAACAAGATTTACAAATATCTAATACAGAATTTTTTGACTTGTGATCAATATGCTTGAGTGACCGGATGCAATATGTGAAGCTATTTTTATTTCCCAAAAAAATTGATAATATGATGGTATATTCCAATTAAACATTGTCAGATAGAATATAATGTGTCATTACGTACTTGAGTTCTTTTAAATGTTCTCTTAGCCACATAACATGAAATAATTTATTTACTGATAAAATATAGTTGCGTAAATGTATTAGTTCTTACACGATGACCAGTATGTTTGCCGTGGTATATATAGTTGATCGGACAAAGATTTCAAATTCGGTAAGAATTTTTTAAAGAAAGCAATTTCATACTTTAACTTGTCAACCTAAACCCAAGGTCGCAAAACTCAGCTCCAATTAAAATAAAATAGTCCATAACTAAAGTACTGTCTCAAAGCCCAAGTGCGAGAGCCCAACGAAGCCTAATCGACGGCCCAGGTGCATTGCGAATTTGAATTCAAAATCAACGGAAATTAACGTTACATTCTCGGAGCCTCTAGGTTCGGTGCCGAGCCTGATATTAATGTACACACATTTAATTTTTTAACCCAATAACAACGGTCGATCAGTCCGGATTCCATTTTTGTATCACAAAGTTACTCTCTTCTTCTTGCTTTATTTCTATGTATTCCAGTCGCACTTCACACATATTTTCTTCATTGATTACAGATAGCCATATATGCATGTACATATACTGAAATCTATACGTGATCAAGAATAGTTTGACTGGTTATGTAGCTGATGATATTTTAAGTTTTTAGTTTAAATGGAGGATTTGACGAGTACGCAAAGGGTGGTGATATCAAGAAAAGCTGAAGAAGCAGGTATATATCAGTTACACATGCATGGGTTCGGCTTAGTGGGAATCTTTTGGTCATTTTGTATTTCATCTGGACCAAGATTCCAGAAACAGAGACAATGTGGGTATATATATGTTTCTCGTTTGTTATTATGCGAGAGTGGAAATTCTTTGGTTCTCTAAAATTCTTTTGACATATGTATTCAATCTGTATGTCTGCTTTAATTAATTAATGTCTTGAAGAGTCATTCCTAACAATTAAATTTTCATGTTAACTCGATGAATTCGTAGCTTTGAGACGATATCAAGCTACCCATTGGCTTGATTGCCTAGTGGGGCCCCTTGGAATACCTGACCAGCCATCCGAGAAAGAGTTCATTTCTTGCTTGAGAAATGGTTTAATTCTTTGCAATATAATTAACAAAATTCAACCCGGTTCGGTTCCAAAGGTAACCTTTATGCCACAAGTAATTCGATTAGGACCATGTAATCTTGCAATTACAATCCAATGCGCTATTCCAAAATGTTGCAGATTATAGAAACATACTACTCTTCCCAGTCACTTCCATGGGATTCCCAGCAATTGCCAGCTTATCAATACTTTGAGAATATTCGGAACTTCATAGTCACCTTGCAAGAGCTTAAGCTTCCTGTTTTTGAAGCTTCTATTTTCGAAAGGGTAAAATGGAAGTCTTTTTTTCTGAATCAACATAAATATAAAATTGGTGAATCATGTGATCGACTTTGTATTAAATGTGATTAGGACAATTTGGAAGAAGGTTCGTCAACTAAGGTTGTGGATTGCATTTTGGCACTGAAGGATTACCAAGAATGGAAACAAATGACCGGAGGCGATGGACTTTATAAGCCTCCAAGATCTCCTTTGGTCATGCAGTCCACGGGTAGGATACATGCACGATCCCCTGGCATGTTTACCTATGACAGTTCCAGGCGATTAGACATGTTATCAGGGAACCACAAATCAATGCCAACAGAAAATGAAATGAAGAATCTTGAAGGTAGTTTTATCAGTTTCCCCAACGGTTAATGAGATTAGCATTTATTTTGGTGTCAGTTAATTGGTAATAAATCATGTCAGTGGATGCTAATTTGAATGAATTAATCTAGCATTGTTTCCCCGTGTTTTATATCTGTGGTTGAACTATTTGTTTTTCAGATAAAATCATGAAGGCCTTTGTTGAGAGAATGGTCGACACAAAGGAGAACATAGACAACAACCACCTTGCTTGTTTTCATAATGGCAACACAGTAAATATTAAACTTTCTTTGTCATGTATCTCTTGAAAACAATTATAAATGCACAATTATATTCACATCTCACTGCTGATTCTATGAATAGAAGTCAGTCACAATTTTCGATCAGATCCTATGGAGTTGCTTGGACGAGCAACTGCAGAGAACATTCCCAAAGGTGAGCCCAATTTATGGAGAAAGGACGGTAGCCACATCTATATTTAGACGAGAAGAGATATTCTCTATCTCTGGGTTAGTTGATCTTTAAAATAAGCCATCCAACTTCTATGATTCCCACTTTAAGCAAATTACAGTACAGAATATGGAAATCACAGGCCATTGTTTTAGTTATCAACGTCCTTATCAGAAGTGGTAACCGTTATTATAGTAATAGTGTTTCCTTCTCGATACTGCTCTCAGTGCTAATACATTTTCGATTAAAGCAGTGAAGTGTGAATGTATTCTACGTATTTACTACTTATTAGTTAATGTAAGTTGACAGCTGTGGCTTCCTTGTGTCCATAAACAGTTAAAATCAGCTATGTTGGATCATTTACGAGAGAGAAGCTTCTCACAGCAGCATTCAACATTTGTTCCCCATGCAAATTTGTTAAAGCTAAAGAAACGACAGGTACTTGTTCTGCCGGTTTACTAAAATTATATGGGAAAAATTGATTGCAAAGGTTTAATTCCTTTGACTTGGCTGGATGACAATCTCTAGATGCATCCATGTTTAGGCAGCTGAAATAATATAACATATTGTGGCTTAAGCATAACAAGATGCATGCTTTATAGTGTTGCAGAGCATGCTTGAAGAAGGGTAACTGCAACCACTGGAATCTAGTTGAGCAGCATGAAAAGAAACTTTTGGTGAGTTTTTTTCGTATTTTTGTTTCTGTTTTAGATATTATGACAAAGTAATTATGGATTAGTAAGCCTGTTAATGCGGGGTAACTCTAATGTGTTCTCCCCATCCTGGAATATGGATCCTTCAAGATGCTACCTGTGACTTTTCTTGATGAATTACTGGTTGCGCATCTTTTTTGGCTATACCAGGAGTTCGTTTAATTTTCACGATTCCTTGATTTAATCTGGAAGAATTTACTTTGTAACAAACGAACCTTCATCTGTAAGCGGATATAGGTACTGCAATCATAATGAATTTCACTTCTTTGATCACAAGTAAAAGAAGATTCTGTTTGCTAGAAAGTTTGAAGACTGTAATCTGAAGCTTGTAAAATTTGACATCACAGAGTACTTTTTTTTTCTAATCGCAGAACGTTAAATTGCTGTTGGCAAGTGCCAAGCAAGAGTTTCACAGCCTGCAATCGCAGCTTCAAAATGATTTAAAAAAGCTCGGTAAGATTCTTTTCTGAGGAGTATTAGGGCAAATGGAACAAAATATTAACAAAAGCTCTTTTCGGGAAACTGTTTAGTGTTTACATGTTGCTTGAGCATTTTTATGGTTTTCAGGAGATCATGTGCTTGAGATGTCTACCGATGCCCTTGCTTATCATAAGGTTGAAGCAGAGAACAGGAAGCTACACAACATGGTGCAGGATCTAAAAGGTTTATTGTTATTTGATTCGTTTAGACATGCTCGACTGGAGCCAATCTGTCCTTTTCAGAAATATATCTTTTTTTGTCCAGGAAATATTCGAGTTTACTGCAGGATTAGGCCTATATTCAATGCCGAAGCGCATAACGTTATAGATTCTGTTGGTGAAGATGGCTCTTTAGTTGTCGTTGACCCAATGAAACCCCGCAAAGTTGGAATGAAAAGTTTCCAATTTCATCGTGTTTTTGGTCCGACATCTACTCAAGGTAATCCCCCCCCATCCACATGTAACGCTATACTCGGAGGCTTTCTTTTTGCTGATATTTATTTTCAACTTTCAGAGGAAGTGTACAGGGACATTCAACCTCTTATTACTTCTGTTATGGATGGTTACAACGTCTGCATTTTCGCTTATGGTCAAACTGGATCGGGCAAAACACATACTATGGTAATCCTTTTTCCTATCGTACATTTATCTTTATCGAAATATAATCAATCAATGTATAAAATGTCTATCGACAGCGTGGTTCTTCTGGTGGACCGACAAAAGAGTTGGGAATCAGTTATTCAGCTCTCAATGATCTTTTTGAATTGTCTGACCAAAGAAAGGACGTCATAAAATATGAGATTCAAGTCCAAATAGTTGAGATATATAACGAACAAGTTCATGACCTTCTTGTGGAAGATTCATCCACTGCTAAAAAATATCCTTTCGCTTTCAATTATCAGCTTTCATTTTTGTGCTTTCTTTTTTTCCTTAATGGGGTTAGTACATTAGAGATCCAGAGTTGTGTCGGTAACAATGGATTGGCCATTCCCGATGCTTCATTGCATATTGTGAAATCCTTAAGTGATGTCATCAACCTAATGAAACTCGGTGAAGTGAACCGGACAGTTGGTTCCACTGCCATGAACATTCGTAGTAGTAGTCGTTCTCACAGGTGAATTCCCAACACTTGGATACTTTATTTATCTGTTCCCCAATGAAACTAACGTGACTTTTTCTTTTTGTGTCTTGCAGTGTACTTACTGTACATGTGAACGGAAAAGATATATCTGGAAGCACACTTAATAGTTGCCTCCACTTGGTGGATCTCGCAGGCAGTGAACGTGTTGACGATTCAGAAGTTACTGGTGACACACTCAAAGAGACTCAGTATATAAATTTCTCTCTTTCGTGTTTAGGAAATGTTATCACAGCTTTGGCACAAAAGAATTCTCATATTCCTTACAGAAATAGCAAGCTCACTTCACTTCTGCAGAACTCTTTAGGTATATAAATCGTGGCTTATAGTAAATTCTGTTCATATTGTTTCATAAATGAAGATTTACTCTTTAGACTCGTTATTTTCATAGTACGCTCAGTGTAGTTTCATGGCAGGAGGAAATGCAAAAACATTGATGTTTGCTCATGTGAGCCCGGAGGGAGATTCTTTTGGAGAGACAATGAGTACTTTAAAGTTCGCTCAGAGGGTCTCAACAGTAGAACTTGGTGCAGCACGTGCAAATAAAGAAAGCAACGAAGCATTAGATCTTAAATTACAGGTACAGAAAGTTTCACTGCTTCTAATTAAAAAAGTATCAGATAATTGCGGTGTGAGACAACTTATATTGAACCTATCAGCTGTTGAGACAAAGTCTTAATTGCCTTAATTTGATAGATTGCGAACCTCAAGAAAGCATTACAAACCCCTCGGTGTACTATACCAAAGGAGGCTGTAAGATCACCGTTGCCTAAACAAATGGCTGAGCGGACTCCACCATGTACCAGAAGATTGAGCATTGAAGGCCCAAGAAATACCCAGAAAGAAGATCCCCTCGAGAGTTCACCAAAACTGATTAGGAGCAAGCCCACGACGCCTTACGTAACATGCTCACAATACTCTAGTCACATCGAAAATGGAAAGTCCATGAAGCCTCGTTCACGAAGATTAAGTCTTGAAGGGCCCAGAAATATGGAGAAAGATTCTCATCGGATGAAATCACCAAAAGCATTGAGCAAGCCTACAACGCCAACTTGCTCACGAAACTACAGTCAGCTTGAAGATGAAAAATTGGTGGCGAAGTCTCCCAAACAAAAGAAAGTCAGAGGGTCTTTGTTGGACTTATCTCCTAGAAGGGCTCCCAGGAGTCCAAATTCCTCTTTGTTGGACTTATCTCCTAGAAGGGCTCCCAGGAGTCCAAATTCCTCCATCAGAAGTCGAGTGCTAAGAATTGATACAGCACATGTTCAGCCATCTTTTCAACTTCCGAAAACTCCCGAACCTCAGACAAGCTCCAGAAATGAAGCCCGCAGGGTGAAGCAAAATGACCATATCCTACTTTCTCCTTGTTCCATAAGTAATTCTTCTCGTGGGAAAGGATCTCAAATAAAGAAATCTCTGCTTTCAATCGGAAAATTGATTAATGGGTCAGAGAAGAGGTTGTCCTATTTCCCCATGGTCCCACGTTGTGTTAAACGTAAGCAAACTGACTTCTTGTGTTATTCAAATTACAGGAACCAGCCGAAACAAACCGAAGTAACATCACCATTGAACACAACTAGCATCAAAGGTGATGCAAAATCTCCGGTTCCGTCTCGTGCAAGGGTCATGAGGAGACAGTCGTTAACCAGCATTCAGCCACCCGAAAGGTCAAGGAGAACTTCATTAGGAGGGGTTTCAGCTAACTTTCGTAAGTGAAAATAGCACGTTGGTAATCCAGTTTAACTATATGTATCATTCTTCAACTTTATGCAGATGGAAATGAAAATAGGAATGCAAAGACACCACCGCCTCAAATTCGAGTATCAGAAAAGTTAACAAAACGTTGGCAATAGGTTTCTTTTGCTGGGTATGCTTTTCTTTGACTCGATGCTATTGATCTAGGACATGACCTGAATGAAGAATCATCATTGACAAATTCATATGAACAGGAGCAGTCAGCAAAGGCGAGATGGAGACTGAAATAATTTGAACAAGTGTCACGTGATCAATAAATGATTACATGTTTTTGTTGGACAAAGAAATGTACACAAGGTATTCAACATCTAAAAGAAGTAGATAGTGTTGTTTGACATTGAGAAGGAAAAGATGATTACAAAGAAATGTACACAAGGTATTCAACATCTAAAAGAAGTAGATAGTGTTGTTTGACATTGAGAAGGAAAAGATGTAGTGATTACAGGTTACTCGGAAGTATTTTTTATACGGTTGGATTTGTATGTCAGAAAGTTAAAAATCAACCACGATGAAGATTTAAGGTTCCATGAACAACCCTTTGTGCGCCTCAATATTCTTGAACTGACTATGAAAAATATGATTATATATTTGCAAAAAATGTTGAAATTTTATAGGAAACTTGTTGAAAAATCTTCGAAACAAAGCTTAACTTACTAATCAGTCCCTTGTCAGGATTTTAAGGTCTCTCAGCCACAGATTCATTTGTTTTAACTCCTCCTTAGTCAAAATATTTTCAAAAAATACCCAAAATAACCTTTAACATTTTCTATTTTTTTCCTATTGAAAAGTGTTTGAAAATGACAATATCCCTTAACATTTTCTATATTTTTCTTATTAAAAATGTGTTTTAAAATGGTATCAGAGCTTATAAAAAGCCTCGAACATCTACTGAACGACGTATGAGCCTGAAGCGTAGCTCTCCGTAGGGGATGACCCATCACCTCACGCGAAGGTTGGTTCTCTGGGTTAGCAAACTAATAGGTACCTTTAGATGGGATCCTTCTAAGTCAAATGTGTGGAGCGAGCGGTCAAAATGGTAACAGAACATAAGTTTTTAATTATTCAAACATTTACATTTTTAGACTATACTAATTAATCTTAACGAGAAGAAGAAATTTCAAAAATTATGAATCCGAACCTATGTTCGAGATTTATTCTATTCGGGATTTATTCCAATATATGGAATATTTAAGACAAGAAAATCTAATCAATGTTAGACAATAAGAACATCTGAAGATGGAATAGCTCCAACAGGTACAAAAAAATTATTCAAAGTACTAATTTATTAGAAATAGTGTCAGATTTCACTAAGATTTCAGGAGATTTTAGGGAAATTGAAAGAACAGTACAAAATTATACCAATCATCTATATTTTATACATCACCAAATTGAAGAAACCTCAACAAACAAGAAGAAATTCTTGACACCTTAAGGAAAATCCAAACAAAGGTGCAGAATTTGGAACATTTATCCAGTTTCAATGACAGGACTTCGGGAGGAAGGTTACCACCTCTCGATTATTACAAGACCTTGCAGAATCTTTCGCAAATTTGAAAATCATAGATTAACACAACATGGATTGATTGAGGATTACTTCGCCCAAACCACCAAGATCTAGTGTGGATCATATGATGAAAACATGGGAGAAACCCAGAATGAGTTTCGGGTTGGAGGATAATCTCATCCAACAGGAACACAGTCAAAGAAGAGACAAATACCACTCTACCAAACATTGTAAGGAAAGACTCTCCTAAAACGAAGATATCCATATGAAGTTATGTTTAACCTTGATTTAGATCTCATTGACGATTGTACATCAGCTATATGAATCGCAGCAGGAACTTTGGAAGGCCAAACTGGTACAAAAACATTTAATAGATGAGGAAAAAATTATCAATCTTATTACGTCTCGAGAAGGTAATATACCTTAATGACAAGTTTAGAAAGTATTGGTCTCGATTATTACAAGACCTTGTAGAATCTTTCCCAAATTTAAAAGTCATAGATTAACACAACAGAGATTGATCAACTCATTGTTCCAAGGATTACTCCCCCCAAGCCACTAAGATCTAGTGTGGATCATATGATGAAAACATGGGAGAAACCCATAATGATTTTCAGGTTGGAGGAGAATCTCATCCAACAGAAACACAGTCAAAGAGGAGATAAATACTACTCCACCAAATATCGTATGGAAAGATTATCCTAGAACGAATACATTCATATGGAGTTATGTTTAACCTTGATTTACTGGGTTTTAAGAACGCAGGAGAACTCATTGATGATTGGACATCATATATAAGAATCGCATCAGGAACTCTAGGTCTTAATAAAGAAGGATTCATTAAAATTTTAGCAATGAGTCTGATGTGATCAATTAAATTTGTATGGGATATAACTTCTGTAAAAAAGAGCCCTAGCTGGAGAATTCTTAGGAAGATCGCAGGAAGAATGACTACCCTTTTAAAAGCACATATTATATGTGTAATGCCCAGAATCATTAAGAAGAGAATTAGGGGAGTAATTTCGACATTCAAGAATTTGATAAAGCTTGATTATGAGCTCGGATTTCTTCTGGAAGTGTTGGATGACTCAAGACCTGTGTATTGATTAAATCGCAAAGTGTGAGAACCAGTCGAAGTAACCAGGCGAAGCGATGTGATAAGATCAGCAGCAGGTTACTGTAGCTCGCGACTGGTGGAAATTTGAAATTCAGTTGAAGCGTTATTGTTGATTTCAGCTGGAAGCGAATGCGTGAACAGAAGGGTCAGTGAGAGAGCGCCACGTGTTAGTCACTGTGACACACGAGAAATCAGCAGCAAGAGTTTCATACGCATCTGCTGGTTTTGATGTATACCTGCTGGTTGGTAGTGTATCGACTGGATGACGTAGGTGCGACGTCGTCGTTTTGATATTAAACGCAAACCAGTCGAGGGGAACTTAGTTCCAGCTAAGAGAATATACGACAGCGTTTTGACTTATGACTAGGAGCCTTGACACGTCGTCGTTTAGCAACCAGACGAGAGATTGGAAATCAGTCGAGAGATTTTGGTATCTGCTGATTATCCAGTCGAGGGATCAAATGCGACACCGTTTTGATTATAAACAGGAGATGTTGATACGATACCGTTTCGATTAATGTTGCGAAATCAGCTGTTAGAAGAGAAGTGCGACCAGCTGCTGGTTTCTTTGAATAAAAAGGTAGTACCAGCTGAGGATACGTAACGACGTCGTTGGAATTAGTTATAACGACATCGTTTTGAGCTTTGAAGTGTTGCGACTGAATTGATGTTGCGACTGGATTCCTGTAGTTGCGACTGGTTATTACAACAGCTGATTCTTGCGTCTGCTAACGAACAACGATATTCGAACAGCGACTGAAGACGATGAACAACAGTTGAGGAATCTGTTTATCGTATCCACCTTCGAAGCGGTGGGAGTATATCTTGTTTGAATACTCAGCATGACACGTGGAACTCGAATTGAATACGTTGGAAATGCTGCGAGATATACAGAGAGCGTTGTCTATAAATAGGATTGAATTTGAAATGCTGAGAACATATTGATTTCAGTTATCGACCTTTGATCTTG